>OX451737.1:35779444-36006944 GCA_948472305.1 Vicia faba | reverse complement strand
GGGTAAAAAAATTCTTATGTTCTCGCATACTATTATTTTTATTACTTGAGAACATTTATTTTTGTTTCTATTATTCTTTACCTCACAAATTGAAACTGAATCTTCTCGTTAATCACAACAAGTGGGGCCCACCATGGGAAAAATGGGTTAAGTCTACAGGTGAGCACCATGGGTTCCTAATGGGACATCGATAAGTTTTTCGGAGATAATGATTTTGGATTGTGGAAGATAAAGATGGAAGCAATACTAATTCAACAAAAGTGTGGAGAGGCATTAAAGGGACATGCATTGTTGCCCGCAAACCTTTCACAAGCTGAGAAGACCGAGATGATGGATAAGGCCAAAAGTGCCATCATCTTGTGCCTCAAAGATAAAGTATTAAGGGAAGTCGCGAGGGAGAAGACCTCGTCTAAGATGTGGTTCAAACTTAAATCATTATATATGACAAAGTCATTGGATCACATGTTATGTCTAAAATAATAACTTTATTCTTTCCATATGGTGGAGAATAAATCTATTATGGAGCAGCTGACAAAATTTCACAAGATCATTGCTGATTTGCAAAATACAAATTTGAAAGTTGAAGACGAGGACAAGGATCTACTCTTGTTAAGCTCATTACTCAGATCCTTTGAGGACTTTAAGGATGCCCATATTTATGGTAAGGAAGGAACAATCACTTTGGATGAAGTCTAGACGACCGTAAGATTGAAGGAGTTATCAAAGTTGAAATATTTGAAGGTTGATGATAGTGGCGGAGGCTTAAGTGTCTCAAGAGGAAGAAGTGAGATTAGAGGAAACTAGGAAGCAAAGAGATCCAGATAAAAGTCCAAGTCTAAGGTTTTTGATAAGTCAGAATTTAAATGCTTCACTTGTTACAAAATCAGTCAATTTAAGAAGGATTGTCCTGAAAGAGGGAACAAGGGTAATTCTGTTCCAGTTGCAATTGCCTCAGATGAAGATGGTTATGAAAGTACTGGTGCACTAGTGGCAACAAGTTTGGAAACATAAAAGAGTTGGGTTATGGACTTAGGTTACTCTTATCACATGTGTCAAAGGAAAGAATATTTTGAAACTTTGGAGCTGAAACTGTTCCATGACTATGAGTTTCTTTTACGTAATCTGAGGTATGTTCCCGAACTTAAGCAAAATTTGTTGTCCATAAGCATGTTTAATGATCTAGGCTACTGCACTAGAATTGGACGTGGGGTTTTGAGAATTTCGCATGGTACCTTAATAATGTATAAAGGATCCAAAATGTCTGGGCTGTATATTTTGGATGGTTCCACGGTTATTGGTCATACATCAGTAGCTTGTCAAGACCTTGATAAATCTAAGTTGTGGCATTTGATATTAGGGAATTTCAGTGAAAGAGGTTTAGTTGTACTTGCTAAAAAAGGTTTGATAGGGAGTGAGAAATTAAATAAACTAGAATTTTGTGATAATTGCATTCTAGGCAAACAACAAAGGGTGAAGTTTGGGAGTGGTGTGCATAACTCTAGTAGACCTTTTGAGTATGTTCACTCAGTTCTATGGGGTTCAGAAAGGGTGGAAACTCATGGGGGTGTATTCTATTTCCTCTCTATTATTTATAGTTTCTCTAGAAGAGTATGGGACTACATTCTAAAAAGTAAAAGGGACACATTG
This sequence comes from Vicia faba, assembly GCA_948472305.1. NCBI lineage: Eukaryota > Viridiplantae > Streptophyta > Magnoliopsida > Fabales > Fabaceae > Vicia > Vicia faba. The sequence continues at coordinate 36,005,297 of OX451737.1, read as the reverse complement.
GAAAAGTTTACTGAATGGTATACTCTTATAGCAAATCATTTGAAAACTAAACTGAATGTATTAAGAACTGACAATGGCCTAGAGTTTGTTTCAGAGTAATTTAATGAGTTTTGCAGGAAACATGGTATTAAGAGGCATAGAACTGTTGCTAGAACACCTCAACAAAGTGGCTTAGCATAAAGAATAAATAAACCAATTTGGAGAGAGTGAGGTGTATGTTGCTAGGAGTTGGGTTACCAAATAGTTTCTGGGGTGAAGTTGTTGCTACAGCAACTTAGTTGATCAACAAATGTCCATCCACGAGAATAAACTTGAAGACACCTATGGAAGTTTGGAGTGGGAAACCGATAGACTACTCATATTTGAAGATATTCAGAGCCTTGGAGTTTTATCATATCAAACAAGACAAAATTGATGCTAGGGCTGTGAAGTGTATCTTTATTGGTTATCCTAAAGGGGTGAAAGGTTAAAAACTATGGAAGATGGATCTTAGAGGATTAAAATTTATCATAAGTAGGGATGTTACTTTTGATGAGACCCGTATGGGGATGAAGTGAAAAGAACTGGATGTTAAAGAATCATAAACTATGGTGGAAAAGATTCAGTTTGAGGTGGAGGTTCCTACTAGTGAGACTAGATACAATGATGTCGAAGAAACTCCTATTTCAAGTACTATTGAAGGGCAACATACAATGTCTCCTAATTATCAGTTGGCTCGTGATAGAGTTGGGAGGGAGATTGTACCATCTCAAAGGTACTGTTATGCTAATCTTATTTGTTATGCTTTGAATGTGGTTGAAGGGTTGCAAAACTCAGAACCAAAGACCTTCAAGGAAGCACTGAAAAGAAAAGATAGTCAAAGATGGTTGATTGCAGTAAATGATGAGAGGAATTCACTTGTGAAGAAGCATACTTAGGAGCTTTTGAGACTACCTAAGAACTAATTGGTGGTTGGATGCAAGTGGATTTTCAAGAAGAAGGAAGGCATTCTAAGAATTGAAGAACCAAGGTTTAAGGCAAGACTTGTAGAAAATGGTTTCACTCAGGTGGAAGGGATTGATTACAATGAAATTTTTTCAATTGTGGTAAAACATTGTTCAATAAGGGTACTTATGTAAATTGTAAATCAATATAATCTTGAGTTATAACAGATGGACGTCAAAACAACTTTCTTACATGGAGACCTTGAAGAGACAATCTACATGGAACAACCTGAAGGTTTTTTAGAAGATAAAGCTAAGGTATGTTTGTTGAAGAAATCTTTGTATGAGTTAAAGCAAAGACCAAGGCAGTGGTATCGTTGATTTGATGAATTTCTTCTTAAACATGGTTTTGTAACAAGTAATTATGATAGTTATGTATACATGTTGAAGATGAGCGAGAAAGTAATTATCTATCTTCTACATTATGTTGATGATATTCTAATGGCAAAATCTAGCAAAATCGAGATTGGTAAGCTCAAGGATATCTTGAATAGTTAATTTGATATGAAAGATCTTGGTAAAGCTAAAATAATCGTGGGTATGGATATCATAAGAAACTGCAAGAAGAGCGAATTGTTCTTATCTCAATCTAGTTACTTGAAGAAAGTGGTGGAGCATCTAGAATGCAAGATGCTAAAATCATTAACACTCCTTTAGATCATCACACAAAGCTTTTGGTTAAACGATGTCCTCAAACCGACAAAGAGAAGAAGATAATGGAGAGTACTCTCTATGCAAGTGGGTTTTATGGTATGGTTTATAGTAGACCAGACTTAGCATATGTAGTCAGTATAGTAAGTCAGTTTATATCAAATCATGGTCAGGTTCATTGGAAAGTTTAAAGTGGGTACTGAGGTATTTGAATGGTACGGTAAAAAGGTGGTTTAAAGTACACAAGGTCAACTCAAGAGGAAGACACTTTGGAGGGTTTTGTAGATTCTAACTATGTAGGTAATGTGGACACTAGAAAATCCTTATCATGTTTTGTATTTACATTGCTTGGGACAACTATAAGCTGGAAGGCAAATCGACAATCAGTGGTCGTATTATCTACTACTCAAGAGGAATATATTGTCCTTGTTGAAGGGGTCAAGGAAGCCATATGGCTGAAAGGCATGATTGGGGAGTTAGAGATTACTCAAGAATGTGTGAAGATAAATTATGATAGTCAAAGTGACATTCACTTGATCAATCATCAAATTTATCATGAGAGGATAAAACACATTGGCATTCGTTTACACTTTACAAGGGACGTGATAGAGTCAAAGGAGAATCTAGTTTAAAAAGTGTCAACTGAAGAGAACCCAATTGATATGTTCACCAAATCATTGCCAAGATCAAGGTTCAAGCATTGCTTGGACCTGATCAAATTTGTTGAAGATTTATTCAAGCTTTGGAGAGAACAACAATGTGGCTGGTGGTTAAATTGGCATCACCATCGGTTTAAAGTCAAGGTGGAGAATTGTTGTAATATGACTTAAAATCTCACTTGAAAAAGAGAAAGAAAGGGGACATATTTTAGTACTGACAATGTTGGGTTTGTTTGTGGATCAGTTTATTAATGGGTCATATCTTGGGCCCGTTAATATTTTTTTAGTTATAAATATGGATTTTCTCTCATTTGTTAGTAGAGAGTTTACACCAAAAGGGTGTAGATCAAGAATTTAGGTTCTTCTCAAGGGAAATCTTAGAAAGACAAAGATTTAGGGAAACATTTGGGGTTGTTTAAGGTTATTGAGAAATACTGGTTAAACTTTGGGTTGAGTTATTCATATATTGAGAGTTGGAGAGGTTGAGAAACACTTGTGTAGAAAATAGGATTTTTATTGGATGCCTTCAGGGTTGTTTTTAGGAACCTGAACGTGAAGACTATTTTCTTGTAACTCGTCTGTAATCTCTTGTAACAACTTTCTAAGTATAGTGAATTGGAGAGCTGCTCTCTCCCCCATATGTAGATCATTTGATCGAACTAGATAAATAATTTATTGTGTTCTCGCCTACTATTATTTTATTGCTTGAGGGCATTTACTTTGGTTGTTATTATTATTTATCTCACATATTGAAATTTAATCTTATCGTTATTTATAACACATGTACACCTTTCTCTCTCTCATATCAATTACTTAAATAATTTTTTCAAATAATTTAGTAGGCAAATTTTTAATATTTAAAGATGAATAAAATATGTCTCTCCAACCCGATGATCTTGTACAATTAACAATTGAGAACCGACTTAGCAAGATAAATAATACACTCTCCGATCTTTTTTATAAGAGACATTTTATCTTTTTAAATTCATTAAATAATTAATATACCTAATCTATATTTTATATATATATATATATATATATATATATATATATATATATATATATATATATATATATATATATATATATATATATATATATATATTAATTATTTAATAAATTTAAAAAAGATAAATCATCTTTTATAAAAAAAACCGGAAAGAATATGTAATTTATATTTATTATTGTGGCTATTATGTTAAAATTCATAATGCTTTGGCGAAATAAATATCTTACGGGAAGTTAAATAATTTATTTTATTATCAATTTATTATTGGTAAACTTAATTAATCAAAACCGTATCACCATTTGAAACACCATAATTTCCAATCCAAGTCCCACAAAAATGGGAGGGAATTCTCTCCAGTTTAATTTTCACTGAAGAGGAGAAGTGAATATTTTCACTATTAAAAGTTTATTTTTCCATGATTTTGACATTTTTATTGTTAAATTGTAATTTTGTGTTGAAATAGTGTGTCGAAAGGAGATTGTTCAGTCGAAAAATTTGTGGATCGAAGCAAGTTAGACACAGATTTGATTGGTTTTAAATTTAAATTGATTTAATACCAAAATAGGTATTTTGAGCTTTTATAGTTTTGGCTTAAGAAGCAAGTTAACCTAAATCTATAAATATATCAAGTAATCCCTAATTTTGTAATTAAGTCAATTCATTGTAATCACAGAATTTACAGTTGTAAGTGATTAATAAAGTTTTTTTTACAGTTTGTGGATAGAGAGAAACTCTGTAGAAAATAATTGTCTTTTTTTTTCTCCTCATAATTCATTGTCATTGTATACTGATATCAATCTTATTCATCAAAATTGATAGAAATTAATCATAGATATTTAATAGATTTCCAATGTTTATGAGGGCAAAATTTCACTGCTTTTTCATTTCATGGGAGACAATCCCTCCCCCAAAAATAATACACAATCCCATACTTTTGTTAATAATTATAGTCTCATGAGTTGAAACATATGCATAAGATTTTAGATTGTATTCAAAGATGCTCTCAAGTTCCAAGAATGCTTTAAGTTGGAAACTCAAAATGCCAACCAGAAGAGTCGATATGGGAATAGGAGTGGGAGAAATGAATATGAGATTGCTATCTCTGAAATTAGGCAGTGTTAGTGTCCCAATTCATTGCATTTCGTAAGTTTGTGTCAAAATGGAATTTGCCTTGTGCCTTTTATTATTATGGACATCATTCAAGGGTTGATTATTGATTTGTTTCTAACATTGTAGTTTAAGTAATTTTAACTTTAAAATTACATAACTTCTAAAATTGTATATAGAGCAGAAAAAATTGTAGTTACATTCTTCTCTTTAAAAATATTTGAGCAACGGAAATAATAATATAATTGACGATTTTAATTGGGTTATCATTCTTAATTTTTTTTAAAAATTGCCTATAACTTTAGAAATTAAATTGATAGTTTATAATATGGTATGATACATGTCATAGATATTTAAAATTTTTAATGAATTGGTTGGAGTTCAATTTGTGACAAATAAATATTAAACATATTAAATAGATTGTATTTATCTCACAGAATTAATAGGCAGTTATAAGAGAATGATATCTTGATTAAAAAACTTTTTTTTTATGTGTGTATTCAGTTTAAGTGAATTTTCATATTTATCTTTAAAATTATAAAATTGTGTTGAATTAATTCTTAAAATTTTAAAAAGTTATCAAAAGTATCATAAATTAAATTAATAAAATATCTTCCCCTTTATTAGTAAGTTATATTTGAAAAGAAACAATTTAAGTTAATTAACAATAAAAATAGTTTCACATTCACAAATAATTTTAAATGATGGTTACATTTGAAGAATAACTGATAAAAAAAGAGAAGAAATTTATGAGATTAAAATTCAAAGTGGTTTGAAGTAAGGGGATTCATTAGTTTTTTTTATTTTTTATGGGTGAAGGCATGAACAGATGGGTCATGAAAGCTTTGAATTTGAGACATTTTTTCTAGTTTAAGAATTGGTTCTTCTAGTCTTGAAATTTTTCATCTCTAATATACGGATAACATTGTTATCCTGACAGAGCCTTCACTTGAGAATAAATGGATTATTAAAGTTATCTTTACGACTTTTGAGTTAGCTTCAGGCTTTGGAGTTAATTTTTATAAAAGTAGTATGATTGAGATTAATGTAGATTTCTCCTTCATAGAGCTAGTTGAAGACTTTATTCTTTGTAGGATCGAGTCTCTCCCTTTTAAGTATGTGGGGTTGCTAGTGGGGACAAATTCTAGGTTGAAATCCACTTGAGACCCTCTTCTGAATATAAGGCGGAAAATGCTTAGTTTTTGGCATCATAGATACGTTAGTCTAAGTGGTAGAGCGGTCCTCCTAAATCTCGCCCTCAATGTTATTCATGTTTTCTTCCTATCTTTCTTTAAGATGCTTGTGAAAGTATGGAAGACCTTAATGAGGATTCAAAGGAGGTTCCTATGGGCGGTGTAAAAGGAGATTCTAAGATCTCCTAAGTGAAGTGTTCGGATGTGTGTAAACCTAAGGAATAATGGGGTTTGAAAGTTAGAGATATTATGATGGTTAACTTAGTCGTTCTAGCCAAATGGTGATTGAGACTTACCTCTAGTGTTTCTTGTAGCGCCCGTTAATTTAATTAATTTAATTTAATTATTTTTGGATTATTTGTTGAAGTTGTGAGATGTTGAGGATTGTTGGTATAAGTTGTTAGATTATTATTAATTAATTAATTAATTAATAATAATATTAATGTTGGAATTAATGAAATAATATAAGATGAAGTGGTTGGGCTTAGTTATATGGTGGCACGAAGTAAGGTGGGGGTGTGTAAGTAGGCCCAAATGTGATTAATGAAATAAGGTTAAGTTGATATGTGAAATTATATTAGTTAGAAGATTGAGAAGGTCTTGGAACAATAACGTAGAAAGTGGCGGAGAAGAGGAACAAGGAAAAGAGACAAAGCTAGGATCGATCGAAAAATTATAGAGCGACCTTCAATCCAAGGTAAGGGTGGGGTTCTGACTCTATAATGGAAATTGTGATGAATAGCATGTGGGGAATCGGGTAGTGTAAAATTGTTGCTATACATGTATATTTGTTGTGGTTATTTCTGAAATTGCTGAAGTTGTCTTAATGTCAAATGAATCTATTGTGGGAAAATTATCCTATGTAGATGTTGTTATAGGGATTATGTTGTTGTGGTTATATGTTGTGTTGGTCTGGTATTTGAAATATTGTTAATCGAAGGAAGATTTGGAGAATTCAGTGTTGGAATCGTTAAGCTTGTGAAGAAACTGCATGAGAATACTATGTGCCGAGGGGCACACGAGCATGTCAACCGGCATGGTTTTGAGAGGAGTGTGCCGAGCGGCATAACTCCATGACGAGTGGCACAGTATTTTGGCTTTGTGCTGAGGGGAACCCTAGGTGTGACGAGGGACACGTCCCTAAAACTCTATTTTTCAATTGTTTTGTCTGTTTCCTGGACATGTTACTTTGTTAGTTTAATTATTAGCAAATAGTAAATATATAGTAGCAACAACATTAATTAAAGTAGCAGAGTTATTAATTCAATTCATTTAGCAGAGTAGGTGTACCTGTAGCAGAAATAATTGGTTGGCTACAAAGTTAACAATAATAAGCAACAGAGTTAGCAAATGTTAGCATAAAATTAGTAATAGCATACAACATAAGGATAATTGTTAGTAGCAGTAATTTATGAAAGAAATAGTAGTAGATATTTAGCAAGGATAATTATTAAGTTACAGAGTTAGTAACTGATATAGTTTTAGTTGCAGAGCTAGTAGTAAATAACAGAAACATTAGTAACTAAAATATGGTAGCAGTAGAGATAATTAGGTAGCAGGAAAATAATAGTTTCATTGATTTAACTGAAAATGATTGGTCAGTGGAATATCTTAGTAGAAGTAAATTAATAGGACTTTGTCGATAATAGTATCGATATATATATTGTTGTTATTAATTGTTGAAGTTGCAGGTGAGCAATCACTACAAGAAAATTGACAGATTGCGACGGTTATTTTGGCAGATTATGACGGTTAAAACCGTCGCAAACTACAGCCTACGACGGTTGTAGTACCGTCGTAGAATCGTGTGTCCCCAGCCTGTTTCACGACAGTTGACAAAACCGTCACACCAATCGTCACGCAAGTTCACAACGGTTTGGAACTGTCTTAAACAAGAAATGGTGACGGTTTCGTTATTGTTCGCGGCGGTTGGAAATTGTCGTTATTGAGATCCTAAATGTCTTTGATTTTTGTTTGCCACGGTTTTAAACTGTCATGAATGTGATTTCCTGACTGTTGTAACCATCGTAAATTGATTTAAAATTTTGAGATATTATTTATTTAGTAACAGTTTAAAGCGCTACTAATTTTTTAATTTTTATATTTAACAACAGTTTAAACACTTATTAATTTTTATTTATTGTATTATTTTTTCTATAATATATTATTTATTTAAATTATTTCTACTAAAATATTTACTTTTTCTATCACTTTTAACGTACCAAAATTAATTCCAACTCAAAAACATTTAATATCAAATAAGCATCATAATATCACAAAAATGTGAGTTCCATAATCATGTAAAATGTCCGTTCCATAATCATATCATATAGTACAAAAAACCAAAAACATATAAAATCCTAATTTTATAATAATAAATATCATTATGCCAAAAATACATGAGAAAGTTTATAATCTAATTAACTCGTAGCAAAGTCTAATTTGTCCCTCTTGAAGTTCCATTATCTATAATACGGTAGCTAAACTCAAATGAACGTCTACCATCAGCGGGTGATTCTAATCCCTGAAAAAAATGTATTAAAATAATACATTTTAAAATAATACTCATAAACTTTAACTTTAAATGCATTAAAATAATATACCTGCTATTGTATCCCAAAATTTGCCCTCTCATTTCTCAAAGGATCACCCTGGATCCTCGGGTTTTCTCCCCTCCAATTTCAAGCCTGGATCTACAAATTTTCCAAGAAAGTCATTCACGGGGGTAAAATGGTCATTTGCGTATTGAAAAGTCAAACTTTGACTTTTGATCAAAATCAAGTTTCAAGAGTCATATTTCATCAAGACATGTTGAGATATGAAGTTTGTTTCATCTAGAAATTCAAAAGTCAAAGGTTACTTTGGAAAAGTCAAATTTCTAAATACTTAGAATTTTTCTAAGTGTTTAAGAAATATGACAAGCTCAGAACTTCTGATCAGATTATCACCATGATGCAAGCTGATTCTGGAATAATTTCTAACTTAAGAGTTTTAGATTTCAATAATATCTAAAACACTACAGAACGAAACTTCTCTTAGAAATGCTGGGATTTCAAGTTATGACTCCTCAAAGACACGTCCATGAAACTAAAGCACTCAGTAAATTCTGGACACTTTCAAGACAGAGTTTGGTCAGAACTTCTGAGCCAGTTTTCACAAAGGTTCAGTCAGAGTTTGCAAGGGTAATTCAAAGAAGGTTACAAAGCATTCTGCAAGCTTTCTGGAAAGTCTGAGAATTCCTTCAGAACATGTTGGAGCAAGAAGATACAAAGATCAAAAGTTGGTTGTTCATTCTGAATTATGTTAAAACTGAACCTCTGATCCAGAATTAAACAATGGTGTAGAATCTCACGTTGCAGGATTTCTGATTTGATCAATCTCATCATCATTTAATACTCACAACCACTTATGGGTCTTTGTCCAAAGGATTTCCCCACGTATGGCATAGAAGTACAATTACTGTCTTGGATAAGCAAACTCTTGTACAAAAGTATGTTGAGCCCATGTTTTGCTTTTGCCTCTGAGGGTACTCTTCCTTAATTCACGCTTACAAATCTAGCTTAGGCATGGCTAAAAGCTGCTAACCACCATGCTTGCTTCAAGAACAAGGCATCACCTTAGCATATGAAGGCTATGTTCAACACTTCGGTCGGAACATGACCAAATCCCAAAACCTTATTTATACAACCTACTGCACTGCTACAGCACACTCCTATAACCAACAGCTAATTCAGCCTACACCTGCATCCCATAATTGCACCAAACTAGCATACGAAGACTTTGATAAAAAAGCAATGGAACAATGTGCTAAAAAGTTTAAATCCCATTTGTTTTCCCCCCAAAACCACAACAAATTCACCTATAAATAAGTTGCTCCATCACACTGGAAAAGGGCTGGTCTTTTGGGAGAGAAAATTGTCAAAAGAGAGAAAAGAAAACTGTGAAACCTTCGTAAAAAATCCAGAATTTCCAAACAGAAAACCGAACCTTTGTTCTTCCCTTTGAATCAAAGAACTTGGCATTTTCTTTTTCGTTGCTCTTGCTGACTCCAGGACATCTGAAGGCAGCAGTTCAAGTTCCAAACACACGCTCCAGATTCAAGGTAAGTCTTTCTGACTTTGCATCTTTTCATTCAGAACATCATTAAATATATAAATATCACATTATTGATGTTGTCCATATCATTGCATAAGTAGAAAAACTGTGGATCAGAACTTCTTGATTAAGGCTAGGCTCAGAATTAGGATTAGAACTTCTATAAACCGTTGTGTTTTTATCCTCCTGATTTGTTGTTAAAGACTGAATAAATTGTTGATGTGCTGATTAAGAGTTGAAATGTGGCATAGAACTTCTGATGTTCACTCACAGTTTTAGCACAACGCAGAACTTTTGAGTTCTCCTCACTGTTTAAACACACTGAACTTCTGATGTTCACTCACTGTCTTAGCACATACTGAACCTCTGAGTTCTCTTCACTATTTTAATATACAGAACTTCTAAGATTTTCTCATTGTTCTAACACTTAGAAGTTCAGCACATAGCAACCCCGAACTTCTGTGTTTTCCCTCTAACGTGTCTTGTAGGACCTCAGAGTGTACCAATCTAGAACTTCTGATTCCAATGACGTTCCTTTCTGAGTCATCACGTGCCTGGCTTCAGAACTTCTGATCGTTGTTGTTTCGCTTGCAGCAGCACGCTGTTTCTATCTTTCATTTATTTTCCTTTTTATCATTTTTAATATTAACTCCCTTTTTATTAACATAGAAAGACATAAAAATATTTTCTTTTTATTAATTAATTTATTTCTTTTTTCTTAATTCATTAAGACAAAAAAAACCATTTTTTAAATAAATCCTTTTTCTCTCTTGCATTGTACATTTCAATATGGTTGTAATAGTAACTTAAGATTTAATTTTATTTGCAATCCTCATTTGTAAATATGTACCCCCATTCCCGAAAACTTTGTAATAGTGTAGAATTTTATTTTCCACAATTTACTGTTTTCCTTATATTGTATAGTAATTAGGCGTGCATGGCAAGATTCAAAAATCAATCGCTAGATAACCCTAATCGAGACTAAGTGTATGCGATCAAACACACTTTGCACATATGTACACCTTAGGGTAATCTCACTTGTTGCCTATCGAAAAAAATAGTCATGTCCCTCAAACATGGGCGTTTTAGCAAATACCCTCGATAAAAGATCGTAGTCCCTCGATGACCCTCGATGTTGCCTTCGGTAAAGGATTTAGTCCCTAAACGATATTGCTAAAATGTCCCATAGGTTGCCTTCTATGACTATACAAATGTCCCGGGCCGGTCCCTTCACATCCAACGATGGGGCTTCTTACCAAAACAATGGTAAGATAACAACGTCTAAAGGAGGAGGAAAAGAACACCTGAGACATTTTGAGTAGGTAGATTCGCTCCTAGTTGCTTGTTTGCTCACAACAAAACATTTTTACACCAACACCCTCATTTGAAACATTTTCAAAAGATCAAACATCTTTGTATACATTCTTACGAACGAGAATCATTATAAAGATTGCCTAAACAAAGGCTTCTTTACAAAATACTTTCAAAAACCGCACAAAGCACAATTTCAAACAAAAGCAAGTGATCTAGCAAGTAACTAAGAGCCCATGGAAAACCATGGATGAAAAGAGTGCTAATACCTTCCCTTTTCATAATCTACCCACCGAACTCAAGAAACAATCTCAAAGGTCTTTCCTGTGCTTTTTCACCTTTCCTTTTGGATAAAAGAAAAGTCGGTGGCGACTCTTACTAACCGCAACATTTGCGATCAAACGCAAAACCCTCAAGTCAGTTCTCCCACCGCATCACAGAACTGGCGACTCTGCTGGGAATTGATAATTCTAAAAGTGGGGTTACGTTAGGGTTAGATCATATTTACTTGCCTTCATTTGTTTGAATTGCTTGCTTTACATTATTGGTTCCTTGTTTGGATTTGTTTTGATCCTCTACCCGAATCTGGGGCACCTTTTTAGGTAAGTAGCAATAGATTGTGGAAACTGTGCGGGGTATACCGATATGGTATAAGAAATAGCCGCGTTAGTGTGACGCATTTGTTGGTATTAGTATCCCTTGTGTTGAAACGAGGAGAATACGGGGCCCCTGAGCGGCATCATAAAGCACTAACTGACCTTAGAACCTTACTTGACCAACTTGGCCATTAGAAAGTAGTGAGATAGCCGGCTTTGGTGTAGTCCGAAGTTGGTTGATACTCGATGCTACACTCATTAAGACCGTACTTTTAGGATATCTCGGCCGCAAGAAAAGATTGATTGAGCTGAGACAATGCCTAAAAGAAAGGCCAATGATATTGAGATCCATTAGTACTCGGTTACTATTAACTAGGACAGGTTGAGCCAACTAAACTTCAAGAGGATACTTACCTACAAACTCCATGCAAGCCTAAACCTAAGGACTTGTCTACTTTGTGTGAATATGATTATTTGTATATAAACTTGCTTACCTCGCATATTTGTACATAACATCATAACATCATACCACAACATTTTCAATAGTTGTTTCAAGGATCTCGAGGGCCTATGATGCAGGGTCACGTTGAACCAGACGTCTACCCAGGGGAAAGAGGATTTATTTTCCTCTAACCAAAAGCCATCAAAAATCAAGTACAACAAACCAGAGACAAAGGCTACAACCCACTTGACATGGTGAGCTTAATTCTCGTGGAAGGACATCCACCGATACAAAGTTCTCCGATCCAAAACTGTAAGTGACTACTAACCCCGCGAGATGCTTGAAAACATGCATCCACATATCATGCATCATTTCATGACAGGTTTCTCCCATACATGTCTCCTTATCTTCCTACTGTTTATTTCAGTAAGATTGATATGGAACAAACGGTGAAAGATCTCCAAGCTCAAAATGCTCAATTCCAACAAATGTTCCTGGCTATGGCTAAGGGGCAAGAGGACATGAAGACCCTTCTTCTCAAAGACAAGAAGAAAAATTCTAAGAAGTCAGTAGGCATCCTGAACTTGAGAAGAAGACCTAGAGGATCAGTCAAGGGAGCTCTAGATATTTCAACTCCATCCAACATGGGGGATAGTAATGAAGAAGACAATAGTCTAGAGATTGATAAAGTCGAAGCTGACTACTCTGAGGAATAATCTCCTCCCACTGTTGACAAGTACAAACAGCTGGAGGATCGCCTCAGTGCTATGGAGATTCAACAGATACCCGGCTTGGATTTAGGAGACAAGGGTTTGGTTTCTAGAGTGGCCATCCCCCCAAAGTTCAAAATCACTACCTTTGTCTTGTACGATGGAGTCTTTTGCCCTAAGATGCACTTAAAGTCTTATGTCCGCAAGATTCAACCATACACAACGGATCCAAAGCTTTAGATCAATTTCATCCAAGAAATCCTAGTAAGGACTCAAATCGAATGGTTCTATCAATTGGAGAGTTCTCGCATCCACACCTGGGAGGATTTAGCTGCTGCTTTCTACAAGCAGTATCAGTACAATGCTGATCTTGCACCAACTCGTGTGCAATTGCAGAACATGGCCATGGGTTCCAATGAGAGCTTCAAAGGGTACGCCTAAAAGTGGAGAGATCTGGCTGGTAGGGTGCAGCCCCCTTTAACTGACAGGGAGCTGATTGACATCTTTATGGGAACTTTGACAGGGCCTTTCTTCAAACACCTAATTCGAAGCTCCTCAGTCGGGTTCATCGAGCTAATACTGACCGGCGAAAGGGTCGAAGCTGGCATCAAAAGTGGAAAGATCCAAGGAGCTACACCTCCCGATGCTCAAAAAAAGCCATACAGTGGGAAGAAATAGTCCAATGCAGTGTCTGGTCAAAAGAGTCGTCATGACCAACACGTGGGGACAGTCCTAATCTCCAGTTCTACGTCACATCGACAACAGCAAAGGGGAAATCAACGAAGGCCAGACGAGCTCAAAAGACAGTTTACCAACATCAACATGCCGTTGTCTCAAGCACTACAACACTTGTTGAGTATGAATTTGATTGCATTAATAGGACCTCATCCAAACCCCAAAACTTATTCTCCTAACTACAATCCTAATGCAACGTGTGCTTATCATTCTGACAGTCTCGGGCATGACACTAACGATTGTTGGGCGTTGAAGTACAAGATTCAGAATTTGATTGACGCCAAGGAGACCGAGTTTCACCCTCCGGAGACTCCAAACGTGATCACTACTCCTATGCCAAATCATTGAGAGCATCTTGTTCATTTTGAATTTTCTATTGTAATTTCTTTTGTTATTCAAACAATTATCTATTAATGTCAAACTTTGTTTCATTAATACATTGCATATGTTTGTCTTGATTTGATCCACTCATTTTCATTACATTTAAACTATGCTTTTTACTCACTTTAGGACATTCAACTCTTGCTAAAAGTTACAAGCCTTTAGAGGGAGGATGACGAAAACAATGCCATAATCTCATACAGTATGCTTTTGAACAGACCTTGTTGACGATGTACAAGCGTTCTTTCAAATCCTAAACACTGGAGTTATAAGGAAGATAATCCCTAGTCAACCCCTTTGAGCCAAAGAAGTAGAAGTTTTCTTTCTTACACAAATTGAAACCTTTAATCAAAACCTAGGGCAAGGTAGTCTCTCAGTTGATTCAAACGCGCGTTTAGCCGCAAACTCTCATTTCGTAATACAACGAATGACATCAAAAAACGTTCCTCCGGAATCAAAAGACAGTGAAGGCTCCCTACCAAATAGGCAGTCATTATCTCTCAAAAAGAAAATCCCACTAAGTCAAAACCTACGAAGGAGACTTAAAGAAAACTGGGGCATCCCGCTGACTGTAATCTCAAAACAAGAACAGTCAGGCAAAAATTAGGGATAACTAATCAAAATAAAGAGGTCACTACAAATCCTTAACAACATGGAAAAAGTATTGCAAAAAAAATGACTGTCTTCCGACAAACCTAACTTGTCTGAACCATCACTAAAGCGTCATTCCAGACTCAATTGGAGTTCAAACGCACAATTAACTGAGCTTAGGACTGAAGAACGTCACGAAGAGCGGGTGGGTACAAATACGCTTTGAGCCTTTATCCTTTTTTTCTTAAACCGTGAACCAAGCCACGTTACAACCCTTCAAAAGTCCTAATTGAAGCATGGGTTAGTTTGAAAGCATACTGTTACAAAAGGTATCTTGACTCCTGTAAGGCTTACCCTAGATCCTGAGTTGAAATTTCTTTACTTGCTAAAACGAATTTTCAAAAAATTTCAAGACAAACATAAACTTTGCATTACTTGAATATCACTGTTTGCATATGGCTATTTGTTTGACAGCGGAGAAATTCACACAACGAATATCCAGTGAACGAAAACTCTCTCAGTGAAAAAAATCACTTCAATTGGGATGACATTTCCAATGAAAAACCTCTCATGATCAAGGAGGCATGACATGTCACTATCCAAGCACACCTGGGACAGTCTAGTCAAGATTCCAAGAAATCTCTCAAGAAGTGCAGAATAACCAGGGGCAGGTCTCCATCTCCATTACTTGGGGCATTGAACGCCAATCTCAGCAAAGGTTTACTTACAATCAAACAGTTCATGGCAGTGCCACAAATATTTGCTACTAGGGGCAGCGAAAAATCTCCCCAGAATCCTTCTCATAGGAGGTTTCCCCAGCCAGATTTTCAATCTCTGAAATTTTTTTCAACTGAGTCGACTTCAAGAATCCTCGAGGATTTCTGCTAGTGAAGTCGTCGTCTCTCCAACAGACTGAGCAACAGGGTTTATTTCCATAACAAACAGCAAGATCCCCCAGCTTGAGTTCGCCTCTACGACTACTATAAATTAGAGGACCACAACTCCTCTTCCCCAACAGAATACTCTACAATCCCGAAAAACACTGTGAAGCCTGGATTTTGACTAGATAACAGTATAAGGTACTGCGAAGCCTAGATTTCGACCAGATAGTAGTTCCCTTCTCCAAAAAAACACTGTGAAGCCTAGACCCGACCAGATATCAGTTTAACTTCATCCTTTCAAGCAAGTTACTGCGAATCCAGCCAGATAACAGTAAACTTCCTTATCCCCAGCAAGTCGTTGTGAAGCCTGGAATCCAACCAGATAACAACTAACTTTTGATTCTCTCCAGCCAAAGATAATCCCTCTAATAGAGCAACGGGAAATCGAGACTACTGGACTCTTTTCCCCAAGCAAGAATCAACACTCTCCATAGAGTTTTCAATATCCCCCAGCAGATTTCTCCTCAAAACGGGAATCCCCGGTGGGAATATTCTAATCAAAGTTTGAAGACACACCTACTCTTCAACAACAGTCCGAGATTTATTGACTCCCTGGCATTTGTCAATGATTTATTTTCCTAGACAAAAATAAATTCCCTAACATTTCACACATGACAAGTGCATACAACACAGTCTCATTTTTGAGAACATTATTACATAATGCAGCTCATCCACCATGACACTGCATACGACTTCGCCTTTACCTTTTTCAGGAAAAGGTCAACAAATAAAGTTCATCACCTTTTTTAGAGTAGCAATCATCCCAGATCCCTTCTTCATTATGAAGCAACCCTACACAGGTTCCTCCTTTCCAGATGCAGTTTTACACGGACTCATGATCAAGCAACCCTACACAGGTTCCTCCTATTTCCAAGATGCAGTTTTACACAGACTCATCATCAAGCAACCCTACATAGGTTCCTCCTATTTACAAGATGAAATTTTACACTGACTCATCATCAAGCAACCCTACACAGGTTCCTCCTATTTCCAAGATGCAGTTTTACACAGACTCATCATCAAGCAACCCTACACAGGTTCCTCCTATTTCCAAGATGCAATTTTACACGGACTCATCATCAAGCAACCCTACACAGGTTCCTCCTATTTCCAAGATGCAGTTTTACACGAACTCATCATCAAGCAACCCTACACAGGTTCCTCCTATTTCCAAGATGAAGCTTTACACAGATTCATCATGAAGCAACTCTACACAGGTTCCTCTTATTTCCAAGATGAAGTTTTACACGGATTCATCATAAAGCAACCCTACACAGGTTCCTCCCTTCAAGATGCAGTTTTACACGGACTCATGATCAAGCAACCCTACACAGGTTCCTCCTATTTCCAAGATGCAGTTTTACACTGACTCATCATCAAGCAACCCTACACAGGTTCCTCCTATTTCCAAGATGCAGTTTTACACGGACTCATCATCAATCAACCCTACATAGGTTCCTCCTATTTACAAGATGAAATTTTACACGGACTCATCATTAAGCAACCCTACACAGGTTCCTCCTATTTCTAAGATGCAGTTTTACACTGACTCATCATCAAGCAACCCTACACAGGTTCCTCCTATTTCCAAGATGAAGTTTTACACAGATTCATCATAAATCAACCCTACACAGGTTCCTCCTATTTCCAAGATGCAGTTTTACACAGATTCATCATAAAGCAACCCTACACAGGTTCCTCCTATTTCCAAGATGCAGTTTTACAATGACTCATCATCAAGCAACCCTACACAGGTTCCTCCTATTTCCAAGATGCAGTTTCATATGAACTCATCATTGAACCAACCCTAGCCAGGTTCCTTCTCACTTCCAGATGCAGTTTTACACGGATTCATCATGAAGTAATCCTACCCAGGTTCCTTCTCAGGAAATTCCATATGAAGTTTTACACTGACTCATCATCAAGCAACCCTACACAATTCAGATACGCTTCAGACACGGATGCCATTCTGATACTCATTCATTTCAACTTCAGATACAGTTCAGATATGCTCCAGACACGGATGCCATTCTGACACTCATTCAAATTCAACTCTCAGACACAGTTCAGATACGCTCCAGACATGAATGCCATTCTGATACTCATTCAGATTCCCTCTCAAATACAGTTCAACAATCACCTCTGGATGGCATCTACAAACCCATCTTCAATAACTATCCATCATATCTCCAAATGGAATCTTTAAGCCCATTCCCTACATAATAAACTAACACATCTTCGAGTGCAAATTTCTGGGCACTCTAGTATTCAATCATCTTCCACCTTCAAGTCACGAATGGCAGATTTACCAATCTAACTCTTCAGGTGTAAGAAGATTGAACAAGGGCAGCTGTTGTACCCCAAAATTTGCCCTCTCATTTCTCAAAGGATCACCCTGGATCCTCAGGTTTGCTCCCCTCCAATTTAAAGCCTGGATCTACAAATTTTCTAAGAAAGTCATTCACGGGGTAAAATGGTCATTTGTGCATTGAAAAGTTAAACTTTGAGTTTTGATCAAAATCAAGTTTCAAGAGTCATATTTCATCAAGACATGTTGAGATATGAATTTTGTTTCATCTAGAAATTCAAAAGTCAAAGGTTACTTTGGAAAAGTCAAATTTCTAAATACTTAGAATTTTTCTAAGTGTTTAAGAAATTGACAAGCTTAGAACTTCTGATCAGATTATCACCATAATGCAAGCTAATTCTGGAATAATTTCTAACTCAAGAGTTTTAGATTTCAATAAGATCTAAAACACTACAGAACGAAACTTCTCCTAGAAATGCTGGGATTTTAAGTTATGACTCCTCAAAGACACGTCCATCAAACTAAAGCACTCAGTAAATTCTGGACACTTTCAAGACAGAGTTTGGTCAGAACTTCAGGGTCAGTTTTCACAAAGGTTCAGTCAGAGTTCGCTTGCAACAGCACGCTGTTTCTATCTTTCATTTATTTTCCTTTTTATCATTTTTAATATTAACTCCCTTTTTATTAACATAGAGAGACATAAAAATATTTTCTTTTTATTAATTAATTTATTTCTTTTTTCCTAATTCATTAAGACAAAAAAAACATTTTTTAAATAAATATTTTTTCTCTCGCATTGTACATTTCAATATGTTTGTAATAGTAACTTAGGATTTAATTTTATTTGCAATCCCCATTTGTAAATATGTACCCCCATTCCCAAAAACTTTGTAATAGCATAGAATTTTATTTTCCCCAATTTACTGTTTTCCTTATACTGTACAGTAACTAGGCGTGCATGGCAAGATTCATAAATCACTCGCTAGATAACCCTAATCAAGACTAAGTGTATGCGATCAAGCACACTTTGCACATATGCACACCTTAGGATAATCTCACTTGTTGCCTATTAGAAAAAATAGTCATGTCCCTCGAACATGGGCGTTTTAGCAAAGACCCTTGATAAAAGATCGTAGTCCCTCGATGTTGCCTTCGGTAAACGATCTAGTCCCTAAACGACATTTCTAAAACCTCTCATAGGTTGCCTTCTATGACTATACAAACGTCCCGCGTCAGTCCCTTCACATCCAACGATGGGGCTTCTTACCAAAATAATGGTAAGATAGCAACGTCTAAAGGAGGAGGAAAGGAACACCTAATACCTTTTGAGTTGGTAGATTCGCTCCTAGTTGCTTGCTTGCTCACTACAAAACATTTTTACACCAACACCCTCATTTGAAACATTTTCAAAAGATCAAACATCTTTGTATACCTTCTTACAAACAAGAATCATTACAAAGATTGCCTAAACGATGGCCTCTTTACAAAATACTTTCAAAAACCACACAAAGCATAATTTCAAACAAAAGCAAGTGATCTAGCAAGTAACTAAGAGCCCATGGAAAACCATGGATGAAAAGGGTGCTAATACATTCCCTTTTCATAATCTACCCCCCGAACTCAAGAAATAATCTCAAAGGTCTTTCCTGTGCTTTTTCACCTTTCCTTTTGGATAAAAGAAAAGTCGGTGGCAACTCTTGCTAACCACAACATTTGCGATCAAACGCAAAACACCCAAGTCAGTTCTCCCACTGTATCACACCTGCCTTCCACTAAAATTTTGCATTTGCATTAAGAACTTCCTTATGACAATTTGCAATAGGCCAATACTTCAACAAACCCTTTATCACAGAATCCGCCAACCTCCCATCTTTCTCAACAAACAGAACAACATAATAAGACAAATTCTGATGATTCACCTAATTGTGCCCAAAATGGATATATTCTCTCATAGGTTTACTATTAAGGGTTATCTTAGTAACCATACATCTCTACTAACCTTCATTACTCATCTCCATTATTGATGGTACGATTTCTCACGTTTGAACTTAATAAAAATATAAATTTTTTGTTATAAATGTTTATATTATGAGATACATTAATAGACATGATAAATCTCACACTAGTTCTTTCACGCATTAAGACAGACTGTAAACCACCACAACAAACATAAACTAAAACATAATAATTTGATTCTGCTACTCGACATTGGCAGTATGTCACTACCAAATTCAGACTACCACACAACATTTTTAAATTGAAAAAAAACTCATAACAATAACATTTCAAAACTCATAACAACAATATTTCAAAAAATCCAAATTGAAAAAAATCAACATAACAAAAATATGATTTCCCTACTCAACACTTGTCAACACAAACAGCCACACAAAGAGAATAGAAAACTATTGATGCAGTAGCCGCGCGTTTCCGGCAAAGTTTGTTAGTTGCGATTCGAATCAAATAAGTTGTCGCTGATGTGTAATGATTCGTTAGTGCGGTTTTTTCAACAAAGAAGAACACCAAGTAATAAATTGATGGAAGTTTTTAATAAAGAATATGACCAAGTAATAAATTGGTTACAGTCCTAGTTTCCCACAATAAGCAAAAGTCCAACATTATTTTATTAGTATACCAAACTCCAAAATATTTAAAAGGTCCTATGTTGTGTTTGTCCCTTCCTTTTTGCTGAAATTCTTTCACAAGTACATATAAAATTCTATTACCATTTACATTTTATTAAAATGACACAATTTTATTTTGTGTTGCATTTGTTTTAAAAAGGCTAGTGATATAGTTTAACATTTAGCTCTTAAGTTATAATCATTACCCATCAATTTGTGGTGGCAGGGAACTAGATTAAGACCTTCTGCATCTGACTTTTTTACTGAAACCTACATTTTCAACTACATTAGCATACTAACACCACTTATCTTATAGAAAGTTACTAAAACCTATTACCACTCTCCAATAGATAAAAAACATATACAGTGCTCTAGAACTATACCAACTAATGTAGAAGTTTAATATCTTATTATGGGTTAGAGGTGAAATTGCTAAATAGATAGAGGAAAAAACTTGTTCTGCAGTTACATCTAACTAATTACAAGAACTTGTTGAAAAAAATTATTAATTAGTGTGAAAGATAAAGTGAAATTCTTACCTGATTATTATAGAGGTAACAATACATTTCCTTTCTATGCTCATATATTACGACTGCATTCAAAGCCCCGGTGACAGACAGAGCAATAACCTGTTATTGACAATGAGTGAAAATGGAAAGAAAAACTAAATACAAAACAGAATAAAAACACCCAATTTGAAAGGCAATGGTTTTGATACTAGAACATTGTTAAATTACATCATATAAAACACCCAATCTATGAACAAAACTAAGGGTTTCTAACTATAATTTCTTATTAATCACTTATTTTTACTAAATAAGCTTAAAAAAACAACCACAAATTCAACTACAACAGTACTATATTTCAATTTAAAGATAATTTATAAAATTCACTAAAATGAATAAAACCCTGAAACAACATATTAGAAAACCTAACATCAGTTCAATCTATTGAAACTCAAAATCAACCAACCCTAAGATTCAAGTGAATCTCCAGTGCTAAGTCAATGTTAAAGAATGAGAGAGATATGTGAAGTGTTACAGAAAAGTGGTTATATGCGAGAATGAGAGAGACATGTGAAGTGTTACAGAATAAAGAAAAAGTGTTACACAAAACTTACAGGTTTGAAGACAAAGATGCTTGATGTAAAAACCTAAACTGTTAAAACCGTGCAACGGGTATATAGAAAATCAAGCTTATAAATTACAGTTTCATTATCTGAATTTTCTTTCTACAGAGCAATTAAACCGATGTTCGCCCAAACCCTAAATTGAACAATTTCATTTAACCTAAATTGAATCGACGAAATAGCAAGAATCGATGAAAATTAAACAGGGAGATTAAAGTGTGATCTGAAAAATGGAAGAAGATTAGGGTTTTAGGGAAAGACTAACCTTGGACTGTTGAGAGAGTTGAGGGACCTCTCTGTGATGAAACGCTAATGATAACACCTTTTTGCTGGGAGTGAAGTGAATGTTACTCTATCTTTATTTTCGTTTTCACCCCTCGACTTTACTTTCTTTCCAAAAGTTTCCTTTTTTGATTCTCTCTCTCCTATATTTTTTTTTTTGTGACAAACACTTCTATAGTGTCTATGAAGGGACGGAATGGCTCTAAATGGATTAGGAAAATAAACTAATATATTGTTGTCACGCATAGCTTATTAAACGTTTCTACACATCAATTAAATTATATTGTACTTGTACTTTCTTTTCAATATGTTACTTTAGAAAATATGTTATATTTATATTATAAAATACAATTAGATCCATCTATATAAATTAGATTTCTTTAATAGAAAAAAAATATATATATATATATATATATATATATATATATATATATATATATATATATATATATATATATATATATATAATTTATCAGAATATATTAAGATATAAAATATAAAATTATGACATCTCACATAATCATTTACTGCATATATGTAGTATCTTTTCGTTAATATTGAAGAAAGACAAGTGTTACAGATGCAAGTGTTAGCATGCTTGATGTGTTTGTTTCGGTGTGTTAAAGATGAGCGGTTTGAAAGACAAAGAAAACGTGAAATAAAACCTAAGGGTATGCACGGGCGAATGGTTTAGGTGGTATGGCAGGTGTTTTATCGTTGTGCCCTTTGAGATTTTTTAAGCTTTGGGACGCGACGGGTATTTTACCGTCGTGAAAGGAGATTTAGGGAGGTTAAGTGTACCGTTGCCATATAGCTTAAGGGGTACGATGAGTGTTTTCCCGTCATGAAATTACTTTTAGGACAATTAATGTTACCATCGTGAAATAGGTTTTGATGAGAAACATGCGTCATGAAAGGTTAAGGGGGCGGTAGTTATTTAAGCATCATGATAATCATATTAGGACGGTTAATTTACCGCCGTGAAAATAATTTTAGGGACGGTTCGTGTCAACCTTCGTAACCACTGTCTCTATGTGCCAATTACGACAGTTATCAAGTAACTGTCGCAATTTATGTGTCGTAAATCACTAATTTTCTTGTAGTGAATTAAGATGCGTTGCCTCTATTTATTGGCTAAGACTAAGTTGTAGGCTTATGGCCAATGTTGAATTAAGTTGAATTATTGTTGTTTATGTTATAGGCTTATGGCCAACGTTGATGTATGTTGAGTTGTTATTTGTTGTTGTTGTTGTTGCTACATACATGTTGTGTCGCATACATCGCACATCAAGTTGGAGCTGATGCTCGTTAAGTTGGCCTGAATTGACAAAATATTAAGTTGAGGGCTTATGCCTTGTTGATGCTCTATTAATTGGAAGATTATTAAGTTGGGAATTTTTCTCCGTTGATGCCACATGAATGTGCACAAAAATCAAGTCGCATTTCATGTTGCTTCTTGAGTTGTTATATGGAAGAATTAGTTATGTTAAATATTGTTTAAAAGTTGTGAAGTGGTGATTGTGATATAAATTGATTCTAATATTTTATTTATCATACATTCTATTATATTGTTTGATATCTCACCCCTTCTGTTTGAATAATACCCCTATGTTGGTAACGTGCAGGTAATCCATAGTGAAGGTTGTTTACCTTCATTAGTTCGAGTCGGTGTCGTCACTCTAATACGTAACACTCGGGGGGAT
This sequence comes from Vicia faba, assembly GCA_948472305.1. Lineage (NCBI taxonomy): Eukaryota > Viridiplantae > Streptophyta > Magnoliopsida > Fabales > Fabaceae > Vicia > Vicia faba. Next base: position 35,981,847 of record OX451737.1, on the reverse strand, counting down.
AAACGCTTGTTACTTTATCGTTGTTATTACTTCAGTTGTTGAATTCTAAGTTGATTTCGTTAAGTACTTGTTGTTTTGAAGTTGTTTTCAGTTGGACAAAGATGTTATGTCATTTGAGTTGAATATTGTGATTATGCTGCTTAAGTAATAAAATTTGTTTCGTTTTAAAGACTAAAAGTTTGTTATCTGTTCATCCGATGATTTAAGTGTTATGTATCTATTTTATATGTGATTAAATGTCGTTGTTATAAGTTAAAAGTGTAGCATCCTATTTGAATGTCCAGACTTTATAACTCTAGTTTTATCAATATTCGTCGGGTAGAAATGGGGTGTTATATTAGTGGTATCAGAGCAGGTCGGTCCGTCCGACCAAGTTGTTGAGTCAGTAGAGTAGTATGAAAGTTCAATATTCTCGATGTGTTGTTCTTAGTACGTGACGTGTGTGTGGCACACTGTCGGTACTTATTTTCTTTTCCAATTGATTGTATGCAGGAGTTGGTTTGAAGATAAGTGAGGGAGAAACTTTGCTTCTCATATATGTTTCGGTTGTAAGATGTCAGTCTGGTATGGCGACAACGCAAGTGTTGTACCCCAAAATTTGCCCTCGCGTTTTTCCACAAGAAATCTCAACTTCAGACATTTCCTGACTTTTCAAACTGGCTCAAGAATCGGACAAACGGACTTTTCTTGTCAGTCAAGCGAAATTAGGGTTTTTACTGATTTTCAGATCTCTGGATTGTTTCACAGTTGGTTTAGGGTTTTGGTTGAGTTTTGGTTCAATTTTGATCAAGCGAGCGTTATTTGGCATTTAATCAGGAGTTAGGGTTTTACGGGCATATTCTCAAAAAGGTTGAAATTCCATAGTACTTTGCAGTTTATTCCGAGATTGGGGTTGAATTTGCATTGTTCATAATTTAATCAGTAAGAGGAGGCAATTGGTTTGAATTCACCAGTCAAATACAGTATACAGTATTGGATTCACAATGTTTATGACAAATCAGTGAAGAAGGAATGCGTTTGATCAGTCCATTTGGGTTAACTGCTGCTTTGCTTTGGATATTGGATAAGACAGGTTTAATTGATCAATATTGATTTTATTTAAGTTATTTATTGTTCTAAAATTGAATGATTGAAATTTATTTTTTAATTGTTTTAATTCAAAGAATTTTAAATAAATAAATAAACAATAAAGAAAATTAGAACTAATTAGATAATTTAGATTTTATTGATATTTGAATTATTTGTACAAATTGTTGTTTATAATTTAAATTACAGACAATAATTTACATTAATTTAAATATTACATAAAATAAAAACTATCCTATTTCTAATATTCTTCATTCTTCACTCCGCTCCGGTGCTCCATTTTTTATCTGCAAAAAGAAGGAGAACAGTCAGAAAGCAGTTGAATGAAAAGGACAGTTAAAATTTGCTCATCATTAGGGGCCACTGATTGGGATCAGTTGACCCTCTCTGTAAATCACGGGATTTCTCCCGGTTCACAAAGAGGGAAGAATTCCATTTTTTATTCATGAATGTCAAAATGCATAATTTCTAAAAGTTCAAACTGCAAACTTCCAATTCAAACTAAACTGAAAAATCCAATTCCACTTTCTATCCAAAGCAAAAGAGCAATCTACTGTCAAAAGTGTAAGTCTACTCAAGGCTGCCAATAAGAAAGATTTTGGAAAAGATATCAATAAAAGTATACAAGCTGTCAAAGAAGGATTTGGAAAGGATATCAAAATGCAAAGTCAGATCCAAACTGTCAAAGCAAGATAAAGATGCAGAAAATGTATTATGCAAGCTAAATATCTTAATCATCATTTCCCATAGGCCCCTTCAGAAAAGTACAGGGAAAGCATAGTTTAATATTAAAAACTGTACTGAGAGAAATCAAAAGAAGAGAGATAAAGGCAGCAAGGCAGGTTTTCAGGCAGGGCGGAAAAGAGGAGAAAAATATACAAAACTCCAAAACTGATAAGCAAAAGGACAGAAGAGATGCACACAATATAACTTGTCAAGGCCCCATACTGTCAAATCCCATCAACCTGCAGTCCATAAACTGAACAACCAAACACAGTACCTACAAAACTGAAGCCAATAAACAAAACATACAAACACATACACAGGACAACCAACACCCTGCCCAACCACATAGCCTGATAAACCAAGTGCAGAACCAATACAAAAAGCACATAACTCACCACCTGCCTACAACCCTGTTAAAAAACACACAACCTCAAACCTTGTTAAGTAAAAAAAAAAACAACATAACATACTGAAGCAAAATCTACTGCATCAGCATTAACCTCACAAACCCAAAACATGTGAACTAAACCACCATACTGTCAAACTAAACCAGCATAAGCCAAAAGTCACAAAGCCAAGCTTCAAACTGTGAACCTGCACTACCATAACCTGATGCCTCAAACCCATCCAAAAAAACCAGAATAAACACAACACAGTTCAAGAAGGATAGAGAAGAGAAAAGATACAAACTGAAGTCTCTAAGCTTCAAGACTAAAAAACCTGCATCCTCCTAACCAACACTTAACATAAACATACAAATTCAGAAATTACTCAAAAACTGGCAGAAAAAACCTCCCAAACACTCAACCTGTCCAGTTACCAACAATAAACCTCAAAACAGCATCCAGCACTACAGCCTCAGAATTTCTTCATCATTGGCCAAACCTCATAAACCAGTTCCTCAACCTGAGATTCACTGAAATCCCTCAAGCATATCCAAATATTCAAACCAACCCCCAAGTCCTTCAGAATCTTAGATTCATCATTAGGCAATAACAAACATTCCCAAAGGCATCCTAATCAAGACAAAGCAGAAGCAACTCAGGGACATAGAAGAAAACAATATTTCCATAGGCAACACGAGAGAAGAAGAAGAAAGAAGCATGTTCAGGGCAACATAGGCAACAACACAGGCAACAATTCAAAGCATCAGTGGCATAGAAGAAGAAGAAGAAAAGGGCAAGTTCAAGATAACACAGAACAACAATTCAAGGCATCAGGGGCTCAGAGGAAAACAAAAAGTATCAAAGGCAACCTAGGCCCTCAGACCTCTGAGATCATCACTGGGCATCTCAAAGCATCATATTCCAATCCACATAGGCAACAGTGTTCAAGAAGAAGAAGAAAGAATCACGGTCAATAAATCAGAAGGGCAACATAAACAAATATCCAGTGGCACAGAAGAAGGGATAAAGAAGTGAATTAAAGGTTTTCAGTACAACTCATCATCAAACCCTAAAACGGTAACAAAATACAAAAGTACCAAATTTCCCCAAGCAAGCTTCCAGCTTCATCACCGAATCTCCGTTCATTCCGGCCTCCTAAGCGCCACAGCTCCCCTCCTCTCTCCTCCTTCTCCAAGGTCAGGTAACGAGCTTTCTACCTCTTCTCCTTCACCTCATAATAACGAAAGATCAAGTAAGAACTCAAATCAAAAACATGCAATTCGTAAAAAAGAAAAGAGATAAGAACATAAAACGTTGGAACGAACCCTAAATCAAGAGGACGCTGAATTCACGCCATGGAGGGAAGAGAGGTTTGGGGTTGACACTGGTGGCCGGAGAGGTGAGTTGCTCAGGAAGATGAAGATGGAGAAGATGAAACTCAGCAAACGGCGCGTCCCAAACCCTATGCGTTACCAATTGAACAAACAAACGTGAAACCCTAATTTTGCTTTTGGATCAACTTGGGCTTTGCCCATTCTGCGTCCCTCCTAAGCCCATAAGATTTTCACTTCTAACCTAACATTATTTCACAAACACCATGTTAATACTAATACTTAAAAAATACAAATATATTTTATCTAATTAAAGCTTTCTTTTCTATACTTAATTTAACTAATTTTAAAACACTAACCTCTTTTCTTTATAATTATATAAACACTCTTTTTTTATTACAAAACCATACAAATAATAAAATACTCATTTTTTATCATATATTAAAATTGAAAATACTTGTTTCCTCTTATTTATTTACTCTTTTATTTAAAATATATTTTGTACATATTATACATTTTTTATCATATATAGTTCAAATATCTTTTTAAGTATATATTTGCATAACAATAATAAAATACTTTTTTCATATATAATTAAAAATTGAAAATACTTCTTTTTATTCTTTTAATTAAAATACATATTTGTACATAACAATTTAAATACATTTTTTCTCTAATATTAAAATTCACAAACATTTGGTTAAGATACTTTTTGTATATAAACAAATAAAGATACATTTTTTTAATTAAAACTTGAACATTTTCTTTTGTACATAATTAAACATACAAAAATCAAAGATTCATTAAAACGCATATCTAGGTCAAAAGCCCTAATACGCTTCAATTTCACATTATCGCACTTGTAAATAATCACACAATACATATACATCTCACAATCACACTTACACAATACATTGCCCTATACACACTTTTATCTTATATTTGTATATTTGATATTTACATTTGATCGCACATTCGATTTGGTTGTAACTTATTGGATACTATAAGTCTCATCCCCTCTTGTACATTTATACCCCCACTCCCGGATACCATTTTGTAATAGCGTAGATTTTACATTCCGCAATTTACAGTTTTCCAATTATACCATGGTTAGACCTAGGGTTTGCATGTACATAAAATCAAACGCTAGATAACCTAATACAAGACAAATACATGTAATCAATACACAATCACACTTGCACCCCCTAGGGTAATCCCACATGTTGCCTTCCAAAATGGGCCATGCTTGCACGTCGAGTATCTTTGGCAAAACAAAATCAAATGATCATAAGTCTCAAAGTGTTGCCTAAACGGAATGATCATAGTCCCTTCAAAGCAAATGCCCAAAGATACTTGGCACCATTGCAATTATGGTCTAAACGATGACCCGCGCCCGTCCCTTTCACATCCTAACACAAAATTGTCCACCAAATACAATGGTGGAACAAAATTGTTAAAAGGATTAAAAACACAACAAAACCTTTGAGAACTTTAGGGTAGATCGCTCTTAAGTACTTGTCAAACTTGCAAAATAAAAACACTTGCCTGTTTTTAAATCACACCCCACAACACTTTCGAAAAATAACTTTCAAAAACAAATGAAAACCTTTTCAAAAGACATACACCTTTGTATACATCCCAACATGGATCATTACAAAGGTTGCCACCACATTGGCCTCTTTTCAAAACATTTTCAAACCCACACACACACAAGCACCATTTCAAACAATTGAAAACGAAAGGCAAGTGATCTAAGCAAGTAATTAAGAGCCCATGGATAACCATGGATAGAAAGGGTGCTAATACCTTCCCTTTCTATAATCTACTCCCCGAACCTAAGAACACCATCTCAAAAGGTTTTTGCTGTGCTTTTTAACCTTTCCTTAGGATAAAATAAAAAGTCGGTGGCGACTCTTGCTAACCGCAACATTTGCGAAAACAAACGCAAAACTCAAGTCAGTTCTCCCACCGTATCACAGAACTGGCGACTCTGCTGGGGAGTTATTCTAAAAAGTGGGGTTACCTTAGGGTTTAGATCACCTTTACTTTCAATTGATTGCTTTGTTTGCTTTACATTTGTGGGCTTTGTATCAGAGTTTTATAGATCCTAACCCGGATCTGGGGATACCTTCTTAGAAGGTAGCAACAAGGCTGTGAGGGAACTGTGCGGGGTATACCGACATGGTTGAAGCAGTCTGCTACGTTGATGTGGCACTTTGGTGTGTACCGGTAACCCTTGAGTTCAGTCAAGGAGAGTACGGGGCCGCCGCGTGGTGTCGCGAAGCATCAACTGACCTTAGGAACCTTAATTGAACCATCTTGGCCTTTTTAGGGTAGTGAGATAACTGACTTTGGTGCAGTCCGAGGTTGGTTGATACTCGATACTACACTCAATTGAGGATTGCTTTCCTGGAATATTTCGGTCGCCAGTTCAGTGGCTAAATCGAAACGATGAACAATGAAAGCAATCCAGTGATATTGGGACCTTTAGAACCCGGTTACTTTTGATAGGACAGGTTTTAACCAACAAACTGAAAGAGGGTAGTACCTGAACCTCATGCAAGCCTAAAACTAAGGACTTGTTTGCTTTGTGTGAATATGTTTGCCTGTATATACACTCACTTGCTTGTGCATACATGGACATAACATCATGACATCATACCATAGCATTTTCAATAACCATTTCAAGGATCTCGAGGGTTCTTTTGATGCAGGGTTACGTTGAACCAGACGTCTACCAAGGGGCAAGGGGTTTCTCCTCTAACCAGTCCAATCAAAGTTCAAGTACAACAACTTGAATCAGTGGCTATGACCCACTCGACATGGTGAGCTTGATTCTCGTGGAAAGACATCCACCGATACAAAGCTCTCCAATCAAAAGATCAAGTGCAACAACTTGAATCAGTGGCTATGACCCACTCGACATGGTGAGCTTGATTCTCGTGGAAGGACGTCCACCGGTGCAGAGATCTCCAATCCAAGAGCAGAGTTCAACCTCTAACATTCTCTTGTGTTTACCCCAAGAGATCCTTGAAAGCATGCATCCACTTATCATGCATTGCATTTTGACAATCTTTCTTTTTTCAGGTTTCCTTACTCTCCTGCTGTTTATTTCAGCAAGAGATGGCTCTAGAAAGGTCTGTCAAAGACATCCAAGACCAGACTGCTCAGCTGCAGGAGATGTTCCTGAACTTGTCTCTGGGGCAAGAAGAGATGAAAGCTCTCCTCATCAAAGGCTTGGGGAGTTCCAACAATGCCAGGAGTGATCAGCTTGCGGAGCTGCAGTTTGATCTAACAACCTTGAGGACTCAAGTGATGGGACAGTTGGTGGGCCAGATGGCTCTCATCCAAGACCTATCTCAAAGACAAGAGGAACTCAGAGTTCTTGTCCGCCAACTGCTTCTAAACAACCAACTGGGGCAAACATCTGAGGTTGAAGAGTGTGATCGGTGGATCTGGAACTGACTGTTTAACGCTGGTTCGCGAAATGTCGCGGTAAGCAAGAGTCGCCACCGTCTTTTATTTTCTCCAAATGGAAAGGACAAAAGCACAGAAAAATTCCTTAAAGAGATTGCTCTCGGTTCGGGAGGTAGGTTATAGAAAGGGAAGGTATTAGCACCCTTTCTATCCATGGTTATCCATGGGCTCTTAGATACTTGCTCAATGTGTTTTCAAAAATGTTTGTTTGCTTTTCAATGTGGGTTTAAAAAAGTTTCTTTGAAAGTTTCAGATTGACTCATGCGTCAGAGTGTTTGAAAAATTGTTTTGAAAGCTTTTGAAAAGTGTCGGTGTGAAAAGTATTTTTTGAATTTGTTTTGAAATTTAGAGCAAGTATCTAGAGTCGTCTGCCTACCCTAAGGAATTCGTCTGTGTAGATGTCCTTTAAAGTAGTGCCATCCCACCATTGAGAGGTAGGTAGCACCACCGTTGGAGGTGTTAGGGTCAATTCGAGGTTCGGGACGTGGTGATCACCAGAGCAATAGGAAGACACCTTAGAAGCTACCCTCATGCCAGGTTCCCGGATCATGAGGACTTACTAAAACATCCTCTACTCGACGATCACCTTTCGAGGCAAGGCAACAGTGAGGCGTACCCTAGGGTGGTGTGTGCGAATTGTGTGTTATTTTCATTGATATTTGTCTTGTCATGTTCATTGTGATCTACGCTTGATTTTAATTAAGTCCATTCATTCTTGCATGCTTATTTAACAGTTAAAATTTGCGGGAAAATAAATCTACAACTATTACATATGGCGCGGGTCCACATCGCCAAAATTAAACTGGACCCGATTTGACGGAAAATAAATAAAGCAAAATAAAGAAAAGTGCGAGAAATAAAATCGTTACAACGCTTTGGGAGAATTACATAATTATAATAAACGACATAAAATAAATGCGCGAAATTAAATAAATTACGAACATGGGCGTTGGACCCTTTTTGCAAAAAATTTAAAGTTAATGAAGGGTTGAAATTAAAATTTGAAAAGAAAAATGTTTTTTTAGTATTTTTTGTATTTTTAAGATTTAATAGAAAAAGAATTTATTAGAATGAAATTTGAAATGTAAACCCTAATTCTAGTGTTTTTTAGATTTATTATGAAAATATTAAAATTTTAACTAATTTAAACCTATTTTTTATGTACAATTTAATTAGGAAAATAAATAAAATAAATATTAAATATTTCTGAAAGAAAATAAATAAAGGATGAAAACTTGAATAAACCCTAATTCTACATTTTTGGATTTTTGTTATTTAAAAAGAATTAAAATTGTAACCTAATTAAAACTAATAATTACATATTAACTTATTTATGAAAATATTAAAATAAAATAATTTATTATATTTTTATTTTTTTCTGATTTTTCTGTAAAAAATAATGAATTAAATTAAAACAATAAAACAAATAAAAATAATAATTAAAAGAAGATATGAGAAAAATAAACAAAACTTGCAAACCAGGGTGGGGGTGTAGTCCCAATTTGTGAGGTGCTGATGGTGAAATTCTGGCCCAATAACATGGCCTGTTTGACTTTTGTCCAAGCGTATGGAACAGTTGACCTGAGTGTAGCGTGTTCTTTGATTCTTGTCCATTGATCTGATTTCATTAAGTACGTGGACGTCTGGATGATGGTGGCATATGGTACGCTTCAGCGTTGTGCCTGCATGGGAACTTATAGGGAAAAATAATATGGAATTGTACAGACCTGGGGTTCGAACCCAGGTCATGGGAGTCACCAACATCACACTTGGCCATCTGAGCTACAACGTTTCAATTAACATATTATAGTAAATAAATAACAAAAAGAAAAACCAACGCGTAGTGGAGAGAAACGCGCGCAATTCAAACCAACGAACCACTGATTGACACGATGTCGTCTTCTTCACCTCCCCTGTAACACAAACTCAAAGGCAACAGTTTTAACGCGTGGTTTTAGGGGTGTTTCCAGAAAATAGCGATTAGCGCTATGTGATTCATAAATTAATCGCGACTAGTGCTTCTTGTTCGTTGGAGCATGCTGGTTACAACCGTCATAGTCTTGAGGGCTAATTTTACTTAGTCTTAAAAGCCCTAAATTAAAATTCTGAAAACCCTAAAGATCAAGTGTGATACGGTGGGAGAACTGACTAGTGTTTTGCGTTCGTATTCGCACTTGTGCGGTTGAGCAAGAGTCGCCACCGACTTTTTATTTTATCCTAAAGGAAAGGTTAAAAAAGCACAGCAAAAACCTTTTGAGATATTTCGCGGGTTCGGGGGGGTAGATTATGAAAAGGGAAGGTATTAGCACCCTTTTCATCCATGGTTATCCATGGGCTCTTAGTTACTTGGTTTTTTAGATCATTTGCCTTGTTTTTCGATTGCTTTGAAAATGGTGTGTGTGTGGGTGCTTTTTGAAAATGTTTTAGAAAAAGATGCCTTGTTTTGGGCAACTAATGTATTTGACTCGTGTTTGAGTGTTTTACAAAAGTGTGAATCTTTTCGAAAAGATGTTTTCAAATGTTTTTGTTTGAAAGTGTTGTGGATTGTGGTTTTTGGAAAGAAGGCAAATGTTTTTGCAAGTTTGGTCTCAAGTAACTAAGAGTTATGTCTACCCTATTGTACTCAAAGGTTTTTGTCATGTTTTAACCCCTTTTAACAATTTTGTTCCACCATTGAAATTGATGGGCAATCTTGCGTTTAGGAAGTTTATTCGGGACGGGCACGGGTCATCGCATAGACCATGAATGCAATGATGCCAAGTGTCTTTGGCAATTTGTTTTGAAGGGACTATGATCATTTCGTTTAGGCGATTTTCGAAAGCGTCATCGAGGGGCTTATGATCATTTGATTTTGTTTTGCCAAAGACATTCGACGTGCAAGCATGGCCCATTTTGGAAGGCAACATGTGGGATTACCCTAGGGGGTGCAAGTGTGATTGTGTATTGATTACATACATTTGTCTTGTATTAGGTTATCTAGCGTTTGATTTTATGTACATACAAACCCTAGGTCTAACCATGGTATAATTGAAAAGCTGTAAATTGCGGAATGTAAATCTACGCTATTACAAAATAATGTCCGGGAGTGGGGGTATAAATGTACAAGGGGATGAGACTTATAGTACCCAATAATTTACAACCAAATCGAATGTGCGATCAAAAATGAATATCAAATATACAAATATAAGATAAAGTGTGTATAGGGCAATATATTGTGTAAGTGCAAATGTATATGTATTGTGTAAATGTAAATATGTACAAGTGCGAAATGTGAAATTGAGTCGCATTAGGGTTTTGACCTAGATATACGTTTTAATCTGTATTTTGATTTATATGTTAATGTACAAAAAGAATGTTAACTAAAAAGTTTAATTTTAATTACGTATAATATGTACAAACATGTTTTAATTAAAAGAGGTATTTTCAATTTAATTATGTACAAAAAGTATTTGGTTATTTTATATGCAAATGTGTATTAAGAAAATATTTTCAATTTTAACTTATATGATATATATACAAATATATTTTTAAAAAAAAAAGTTTTTTTTTTTTAGTTAATTGTGTATAAAAAATATTTTGATTAAGAAAAAGTATTTTCAGATTTAATTTGTATGACATGTACAAAACTAATTTTTAATATAACATAAATGTATAAAATAACTATCTAAAAAATGTCTTAATTTTATGATAAAAAGTATTTTATTATTTAGGTTAGTATTTTTTTACAAAAAATAAAATCATTGTTTATAGAATGAAATTAGTAAAAGAAATATTGTTTATGAAAAGAAAATAAAATAAAAAAGAGTTAATGTTAAGAAAAGGGTTAGTGTTTTATATATAAAAAAGAGTATGTATTGTTTTTTTATAAAAATGAAAAGAATAGTTAGTGTTTTATAAAATAAGATTTAGTATTAGAAAATTAGGTGATTTCTTGTTGGGCTTTAGAGGAGATTAGCAGCGGGTCTGGCCCAAGGTTTTGAAACAGAATTAGGGTTAGGCCATTGTTTCAGTTGGGAACGAAATTAGGGTTTGTCAACAGCGGCGCGTTCGTGGTATTCGTCTTCTCCGATTAGCAAATTCTGAGCATTCGATTGTCTCTGGCCACCAGCATCATCCTCACGCTCTCTTCCCTCCAAGACAAGGATGCAACGTCCCTTGAAACAAGGTTGGTTCCAAACGTTTTATGTTTTCCTTTTCCTTTCTGATTCGCGTAGAATTATTCTGAGCTCTTTATTTTCGTTTTATGAGGTGAAGGGGAAGAAGAATGCTACCTGTTTTTAGGGGATGGAGGAGAGGCGGAGAGCGAGATGTTGAGGAGGCCGGAGCGGTGAAGCTTGATGCTTGCTTTTGATGCCTTCCTGGTAACTTCGTTCCCTGTCTATGATTAAGGTTTTGATGATGATGCTTGATGTTGCCTGAAAAACCTTTCTTGAAATTCACTTTTTATCTTCTTCTTCCACAATGCGTTGCCTTGGATTGTTGCCTGTGTATTTTAGAACATTGCTGCCTTGATGTCTTTGTTGCCTGAGTATGATATGTCTGAGTATTTGCTCGTGCTTGTTTGTGAACTTGATGCTATGTGACTTGAGATGTTCAGGTTATGGTATTGGTTCTTTGTTAGTGAAGTTTGTGTGTTTGATGGCCTTAGCTTGATCAGTTGGCAAGTTTGGTTTTGATGAGTTTTTTTTGGTATGGTAGCAGTGGTGTTCTTTTGACTTAGGCAAGTTGTAGCCTTTGAATTTTGGGTTTGAGGATGTTGGTATCCTCGTTCTGAATTTCTGTTGCAGAGTTATTGTTTTATGCAGGTTTTTGGGTATTTCTTCTTTTTCTTATGCAGAGTTGTGAGTATACTTTCTCTTCTCTCTAACCTGCTATGCTGCTTCTGAACTGAGTTTTGGCTTTGATTATCTCTTTTCCATCTCATGAACTGCTATCTTGCCCTTCTGAACTGAGCTGAACCCTTTCTATTCTGAAATTCTATTCTGCTGCTGAACTGCTATGTTTCTTTGATTTTGTATCTCCCTCTTGTCTTGCTTTACTTCTGCAGTCTGCTGTGTACTATGCCTAGGTTGAACTGTTTCATTGGCTTTTTGATTTTGTGTATCTTTTCTGCTGTCTATTCTTACTGTCTGCTGTGCTGAAATTGTGGACTTGTAGACTTGTATATCTTTTTCTGCTGTCTATTCTGAACTATGCCTAAATCCCTGCCTTGCTGCCTTTATCTCTCTTTACTCTCTCTTAAAGTACAGATTAAGAATTTTTTAATGTTTTTACTGTACTTGCTCTGAAGGGGCCCTATGGGAAATGATGAGTTTAAGATTGTTTGCTTGCATAATACATCTTGCATCCCCTTTTGACAGTTTGTGTAGATTTCTTGCTTTTTGATAACTTGGCAAAAGTCTTTCCATGACAGCTTTGAGTACTTTCCTGATTTTCTTTGAGTGGGCTTTGTTTTGGATGGAGAGTTTGGATTGAACTTTTTCAGTTTGGATTGGATTTTGAATCTATGCAGCTTGCAATTTTTTTAGAAACTATGCATTTGACATTTGCATTTCATGAAAATAAAGTAATCTTCCCTCTCTGTGAACCGGGAGAAATCCCGTGATTTGCAGAGAGGGCAACTGATCCCAGTCAGTGGCCCCTAATGATGAGCAATTTTTTTTTTAACTGTCTTTTCCAATTTAATGCTTTCTGACTTTTCTCATTTCTTTTTGCAGATGAAAGATGGAATGCCGGAGCGGAGTGAAGAACGAAGAGTATTTAGAAAATAGGATAGTTTTTCATTCTATGTAATATTTAAATTAAATGTAAATTATTGTTTGTAACAACAATTTGTAAATAATTTAAATATCAATAAAAATTCAAATTATCCAATTAATTCTAATTTCCTTTATTGTTTATTTATTTATTTAAAATTCTTAGAATTAAAACAATTGAAAAATAAATTCAATCATTTAATTTTAGAATAATAAATAACTAAAATAAAACAACATTGCAATTAAAGTCTGTCTTATTCAACATCCAGAGCAAAGCAGCAATCGATCCAAATAGACTGATCAAATACACAAACACTGTGAATCCAATACTGCATCTGGTATATGACTGGCCCAATCAAAACGTATTGAATTCAAATCCACTGTCTCTTTTACTGATTAAACCAAGATAACGCGAATTTTAATCCGAATCTTGAAATAAACCGCCAAGTGCTGTGGAATTCAAATCCTTCTGAGAATATGCCCATAAAACCCTAATTCCCGATTAAATGCCAAATCACGCTCGCTTGACCAAAATTGAACCAACAATCAATCAAACCCTAGGCCCACTGTATGAAACAAATCAGAGCTCTAAAAATCAGTAAAAACCCTAATTTTGATTGACTGTCAAGAAAAGTCCGTTTGTCCGATTCTTGAGCCAGTTTGAAAAGTCAGGAAATGTTTGAAGCTGAGATTTCTTGGGGAAAAGCGCGAGGGCAAATTTTGGGGTACAACAGTTGCCCCTGTCCAATCTTCTTGGACCTGAAGAGTTAGATTGGCAAGTTTGCCTTTCGCGACTTGAAGGTAAAAGGAGATTGGACACTAATGTGCCCAGAAAATTTGCACTCGTCGATTTGACGGTGGAGGTGAATGGGCTTAAAGATGCCATTTGGTGATGGGCTTAAAGATGCCATCTGGTGCGAGAGAATTTTATCGGGGGATGGGCTTAGAGATGCCATCTGAGAATGGGCTTACAGATGCCATTCGGCGACTGCTGGTAGGAGGATGGGCTTATAGATGCCATATGGTGATGTTGAACTGTACGTCAATGGTGAGTGGACGAGTATCAGAAGGGCATCCCTGTTTTGGAATATCTCTGAATTGGGGTCTGAACAAGCAACAGATTGATGTCCGTGTCTGGAGAGTCTGTAAACTATTTTCAGGAGTTGGGACTGAACAAGCAATGGAGCAGCATCCGTTGTTGGGAAGCGTCCGTAACCTAATTTCAAAAATTGAGAGGAGTCTGAATCAGTCGGTAGATTGACCTCCGTTGTAGGGAAGAATCCGTAAACTGTCTTCAAAAATTTGAGAAGAGTCTGAACAAATCGGTAGATTGACATCCGTTGTAGGGAAGAATCCGTAAACTGTCTTCGAAAGTTTGAGTGAATCAGTCGGTAGATTGACATCCGTTGTAGGGAAGAATCCGTGAACTGTTTTCAGAGATCTTGAAGTTGAAGAGGAACCGGTGTAGGGTTTCCTGATGATGCGTCTGAATGGATCTGGAATAAGTATCAGAATGTCGCCGTGTCCGGGTCACATCTGAACTATTTCTGGATGAATCCTGGGAGCTGATCTGTGTCTGTCGACTGATCTTACCTGAAAGGTGAAGGGTTAGTTGGATGCAATGTTATGATGCATGATGCAATGCATGTGACATTAATGTTTATGATATGAATGTAATGAATGCGCATGTAGGCTGATGAGCTAATCTTGCCAAGGATACATGATTCCGAGATGGCTGAAGATAAAAGCGTCTTGACCGCTGCCGGGGAAAATAAATCCTTGGCTGTCACTGGGGAAGAGAATTCCTGATGACCTCTACTGGGGAGCTCCAACTAGTGGACTCATACCCGGGAGACCAGATTGAGAGTCTTTGGTTTGATGGGAGGTAACCCTGGAGACTTCACTGGGGAACTCAAGATTGCTTCCTTAAAACTCTGTGGGGAGAAGGTTTAAAAGTCTGACTCCGCTGGGGATTGAAGGAACTCCGCTGGGGATAGGGAGAATCTTGGCGAGTGCGATCTTCCGTGGTGGTTATCTTTGAGAAGAATCTGAACAAGCGACAGGTTAACATCCGTTTACTTGGAGAACCCGTGAACTGTTTTCAGAAATCTTGAAGTTGAATCAGCAATAGAACAACATCCGTTGTTGGGAAGCGTCCGTAAACTGTCTTCGAAAGTTGCATCTGAACAAGTTGATAGATTAACATCCGTTGTTGGGATGAATCCATGAACTGTTTTCAGAAGTCTTGATAAGAATCTGAACAAGTCGGTAGATTGGCGTCCGTTGTTGGGAAGAATCCGTAAACTGTTTCAGAAGTCTTGATAAGAATCTGAACAAGTCGGTAGATTGGCGTCCGTTGTAGGGAAGAATCCGTAAACTGTTCAGAAGTATTGAAGAGGAACCGGTGTAGGGCTTCCTGATGATGAGCTCGTGTAAAACTGCATCGGGTTTTGAACACTTTTGACATTCGAATGCCCCAAGTGGTGATGTAGATAAAATCCTGGTTTATTACAGGTGTTGGTCTACAATCGGTCGTTCACAGATGTTTCCTGGGTTGTTGCAGGTGTTGATCTGGAATTCTTCAGACATGCCCTGGCTGGATACAGGAGTCGAATCTGGAAAGGTGATAGTTGATAGATATGCCCTGGCAGGATACAGGAATCGAATCCTCAAACTCTTCAGACATGCCCTGGCTAGATACAGGAGTCGAGTCTGGAAATAGTCGTCAACAGATATGCCCTGGCTGGATACAGGAATCGAGTCTGGAAATGTGATCAACAGATATGCCCTGGCTGGATACAGGAATCGAATCTGGAAATAGTCGTCAACAGATATGCCCTGGCTGGATACAGGAATCGAATCTTCGAACTCTTCAGACATGCCCTGGCTAGATACAGGAATCGAGTCTGGAAATGTGGTCAACAGATATGCCCTGGCTGGATACAGGAGTCGAATCTGGAAATGTTGTCAATAGATATGCCCTGGCTGGATACAGGAATCGAATCTGGAAATGTTGTCAATAGATATGCCCTGGCTGGATACAGGAATCGAATCTTCGAACTCTTCAGACGTGCCCTGGCTAGATACAGGAGTCGAGTCTGGAAATGTAGTCAACAGATATGCCCTGGCTGGATACAGGAATCGAATCTGGAAATGTTGTAGTTGATTTGTTGAACACTTTTGACATTCGAATGCCCCAAGTGGTGATGAAGGAATCTTGAATCAGATTACCCTGCACATTGAGAGATTTCTTGAAATCTTGACTGGACTGCCCCAGGTTAACTGTACTTTTGAATAATCTGTTGGACCTTGACTGGACTGCCCCAGGTTAATTGAACTTTGAAAGATCTGTTGGACCTTGACTGGACTGCCCCAGGTTAATTGAACTTTGAAAGATCTGTTGGACCTTGACTGGACTGCCCCAGGTTAATTGAACTTTGAAAGATCTGTTGGACCTTGACTGGACTGCCCCAGGTTAATTGTATTGTGCTGTGTCATCCCCCTTGTTGATAGGAGATTTGATGGAAGTTTTATCCTCTTGAAGTGATTTCGACTTACTGAGAGAGTTTTCGTTCCTCTGAACATTCGCTGTATGAACTTCTTCGCTGTCAAACAGAAGGGTCAAATGTAGACAGTGATATTCGAATAATGCAAAGTTATGTTTGTCTTTGAATATTTTGAAAAATGCGTTTTTAGCAGAAAACTTTTCACAAGACAAGTTAACACAAGATTTAGAGCAAAGCCCTACAGGAGTCAGGATACCTTTTGTAACAGTATGCTTTCGAACTAACCCATGCTTCAATTAGGACTTTTGAAGGGTTGTAACGTGGCCTGGTTCACGGTTTAAGAAACAAAGGATAAAGGCTCAAAGTATATTTGTACCCACCCGCTCTTCGTGATTTTCTTCAACCTAAGCTCAGTTAACTGTGCGTCGTACTCAGTTTTGAGTTTAGAACGACTTTTGGGCGATGGTTCACCGGTTTGAATTTGGGAGACAGTCATCTTCTCCTTTTCCTTTTTCAACACTTTTCGTGTTGTTGAGGGTTTTGTAATGACCTCACTATTTTGATTTTGGTTTGTTATCCCTAACTTTTGCCTGACTGTTACCGTTGTCGGGATTACTGTCAGCGGGATGCCCCAGCTTTCTTAAGCCTCCTTTATAGGTTTTGGCTCGGTGGGCTTTTCTCTTTTGAGAGATTGACTGTCTATGTGATAGGGAACCACCCTGGTCTTTTGATTCCGAAGGAATGCTTTCTCTTTTTTCGACGTCGTTCGTTGTACCGAGAGTTTGCGACTTCAATGCGCGTTTTCTTTTGAATTAACTGAGATACTACCCTGCCCCGGGTTTATATCAAAGGTTTCGATTGTTTAGAACGGGAAACTCCTACTTCTTTGGCTCGAAGGGGTTGACTAGGGATTAACTTCCTTATGACTCCAGTGTTTGGGAATTGAAAGAAATGCCTGTACATCATCAGCCAGGTCCGTTCAAAAACATACTGTATAAGATCACGGTATTGTTTCGTCATCCTCCCTCTAAAGGCTTGCAGCTTTTTATCAAGAGTCAAATATCATAAAGAAAAGCATAAGAGTAGTGAAACGAATGGATGAATTCAAGACAAACATATGCAATGCATTAATGAAAACAGAGTTTAACATCAACAGATAATTGTTTGACAGCAAAAGAAATTACAACTTTGAAAAATTCAAAAAGAAGCAAAAGTCTTTCAGCTTCGAGCTTCGTCACTTCAAACGGAGAACCCTTTAACGGAAGATCTTCATCTCGCCGTCTGGCATGAATTCCAGCACCTCAATGTCGATCAGATCTTGAATCTTGTTCTTCAAGGCCCAACAGTCGTTGGTACTGTGCCCTGGGCTGCAGGAGTGGTAAACACAAAATTCGTCGGGATTAAAGCGAGGAGAGGAGATATTGAGCTTCTGAGGAGGGTCCTTTACGGTGAGCAAATTGACCTCCAACAGGCGCTTCAGTATGAAGAAAGATGGTATTTCAATCTCCGTAAACTGTCTTCCCGACTTTTCTTGTTTACGCCGATTGCCCCGTTGACGCTGTCGAGGTTGTTGACGGGTTTGTGACCCTGAAGCTAGCAGAGGAGCTTTCCCCTTGTCTTCTTGAGTGGATGGAGGCTGAGTGGTGACTCGCTCTTCGACCTCAGATGTTTGCCCCCGTTGGTTGTTTTGAAGCAGTTGGCGGACCAGAACTCCGAGTTCCTCTTGTCTTTGAGATAGGTCTTGGATGAGAGCCATCTGGCCCACCAAATATCCCATCATTTGGGTCCTCAGTGTTGTCAGATCAAACTGCAGCTCCGCAATCTGATCATTCCTGGCATTGTTGGAATTCCCCAAGCCGTTGGTGAGGAGAGCTTTCATCTCCTCTTGCCCCAGAGACAAATTCATGAACATCTCTTGCAGCTGAGCAGTCTGGTCTTGGATGTCTTTGACAGACCGTTCTAGAGCCATCTCTTGCTGAAATAAACAGCAGGAGAGTAAGGAAACCTGAAAAAGGAAAGGTCGTCAAAATGCAATGCATGATATGTGGATGCATGTTTTCAAGGATCTCTTGGGGTAAACACAAGAAAAATGTTAGAGGTTGAACTCTGCTCTTGGATTGGAGATCTCTGCATCGGTGGACGTCCTTCCACGAGAATCAAGCTCACCATGTCGAGTGGGTCATAGCCACTGATTTAAGTTGTTGTTCTTGATTGTTGACTGGAGAGCTTTGTGTCGGTGGATGTCTTTCCACGAGAATCGAGCTCACCATGTCGAGTGGGTCATAGCCACTGATTCAAGTTGTTGCACTTGAACTTTGACTGGATTGGTTAGAGGAGAAACCTCTTGCTCCTTGATAGATGTCTGGTTCAACGTAATCCTGCATCAAAAGAACCCTCGAGATCCTTGAAATGGTTATTGAAAATGCTAAAATGCTATGGTATGATGTCATGATGTTATGTATATGTATGCACAAACAAGCAAGTGTATATACAGGCAGACAATATTCACACAAAGCACACAAGGCCTTAGGTTTAGGCTTGCATGAGATTCAGGTACTACCCTCTTTCAGTTTGTTGGTTAAAACCTGTCCTATCAAAAGTAACCGGGTTCTAGAGGTCCCAATATCACTGGATTGCTTTCATTGTTCATCGTTTCGATTTAGCCACTGAACTGGCGACCGAAATATTCCAGGAAAGCAACCCTCAATTGAGTGTAGTATCGAGTATCAACCGACTTCGGAGTACACCAAAGTAGTCATCTCACTACCCTAAAAAGGCTAAGATGGTCAATTAAGGTTCTAAGGTCAGTTGATGCTTCATGACACCACGCGGCGGCCCCGTACTCTCCTTGACTGAACTCAAGGGTTACCGGTACACACCAAAGTGCCACATCAACGTAGCAGACTGCTTCAACCATGTCGGTATACCCCGCACAGTTCCCTCACAGCCTTGTTGCTACCTAAAAGGGTTTCCTCAGATCCGGGTTAGGATCTATAAAACTCCGATACAATGCCCACAAATGTAAAGCAAACAAAGCAATCAATTGAAAGCAAAAGTGATCTAAACCCTAAGGTAACCCCACTTTTAGAAGTGTATCCCCAGCAGAGTCGCCAGTTCTGTGATACGGTGGGAGAACTGACTAGTGTTTTGCGTTCATATTCGCACTTGTGCGGTTGAGCAAGAGTCGCCACCGACTTTTTATTTTATCCTAAAGGAAAGGTTAAAAAAGCACAGCAAAAACCTTTTGAGATATTTCGCGGGTTCGGGGGGGTAGATTATGAAAAGGGAAGGTATTAGCACCCTTTTCATCCATGGTTATCCATGGGCTCTTAGTTACTTGGTTTTTTAGATCATTTGCCTTGTTTTTCGATTGCTTTGAAAATGGTGTGTGTGTGGGTGCTTTTTGAAAATGTTTTAGAAAAAGATGCCTTGTTTTGGGCAACTAATGTATTTGACTCGTGTTTGAGTGTTTTACAAAAGTGTGAATCTTTTCGAAAAGATGTTTTCAAATGTTTTTGTTTGAAAGTGTTGTGGATTGTGGTTTTTGGAAAGAAGGCAAATGTTTTTGCAAGTTTGGTCTCAAGTAACTAAGAGTTATGTCTACCCTATTGTACTCAAAGGTTTTTGTCATGTTTTAACCCCTTTTAACAATTTTGTTCCACCATTGAAATTGATGGGCAATCTTGCGTTTAGGAAGTTTATTCGGGACGGGCACGGGTCATCGCATAGACCATGAATGCAATGATGCCAAGTGTCTTTGGCAATTTGTTTTGAAGGGACTATGATCATTTCGTTTAGGCGATTTTCGAAAGCGTCATCGAGGGGCTTATGATCATTTGATTTTGTTTTGCCAAAGACATTCGACGTGCAAGCATGGCCCATTTTGGAAGGCAACATGTGGGATTACCCTAGGGGGTGCAAGTGTGATTGTGTATTGATTACATACATTTGTCTTGTATTAGGTTATCTAGCGTTTGATTTTATGTACATACAAACCCTAGGTCTAACCATGGTATAATTGAAAAGCTGTAAATTGCGGAATGTAAATCTACGCTATTACAAAATAATGTCCGGGAGTGGGGGTATAAATGTACAAGGGGATGAGACTTATAGTACCCAATAATTTACAACCAAATCGAATGTGCGATCAAAAATGAATATCAAATATACAAATATAAGATAAAGTGTGTATAGGGCAATATATTGTGTAAGTGCAAATGTATATGTATTGTGTAAATGTAAATATGTACAAGTGCGAAATGTGAAATTGAGTCGCATTAGGGTTTTGACCTAGATATACGTTTTAATCTGTATTTTGATTTATATGTTAATGTACAAAAAGAATGTTAACTAAAAAGTTTAATTTTAATTACGTATAATATGTACAAACATGTTTTAATTAAAAGAGGTATTTTCAATTTAATTATGTACAAAAAGTATTTGGTTATTTTATATGCAAATGTGTATTAAGAAAATATTTTCAATTTTAACTTATATGATATATATACAAATATATTTTAAAAAAAAAGTTTTTTTTTTTAGTTAATTGTGTATAAAAAATATTTTGATTAAGAAAAAGTATTTTCAGATTTAATTTGTATGACATGTACAAAACTAATTTTTAATATAACATAAATGTATAAAATAACTATCTAAAAAATGTCTTAATTTTATGATAAAAAGTATTTTATTATTTAGGTTAGTATTTTTTTACAAAAAATAAAATCATTGTTTATAGAATGAAATTAGTAAAAGAAATATTGTTTATGAAAAGAAAATAAAATAAAAAAGAGTTAATGTTAAGAAAAGGGTTAGTGTTTTATATATAAAAAAGAGTATGTATTGTTTTTTTATAAAAATGAAAAGAATAGTTAGTGTTTTATAAAATAAGATTTAGTATTAGAAAATTAGGTGATTTCTTGTTGGGCTTTAGAGGAGATTAGCAGCGGGTCTGGCCCAAGGTTTTGAAACAGAATTAGGGTTAGGCCATTGTTTCAGTTGGGAACGAAATTAGGGTTTGTCAACAGCGGCGCGTTCGTGGTATTCGTCTTCTCCGATTAGCAAATTCTGAGCATTCGATTGTCTCTGGCCACCAGCATCATCCTCACGCTCTCTTCCCTCCAAGACAAGGATGCAACGTCCCTTGAAACAAGGTTGGTTCCAAACGTTTTATGTTTTCCTTTTCCTTTCTGATTCGCGTAGAATTATTCTGAGCTCTTTATTTTCGTTTTATGAGGTGAAGGGGAAGAAGAATGCTACCTGTTTTTAGGGGATGGAGGAGAGGCGGAGAGCGAGATGTTGAGGAGGCCGGAGCGGTGAAGCTTGATGCTTGCTTTTGATGCCTTCCTGGTAACTTCGTTCCCTGTCTATGATTAAGGTTTTGATGATGATGCTTGATGTTGCCTGAAAAACCTTTCTTGAAATTCACTTTTTATCTTCTTCTTCCACAATGCGTTGCCTTGGATTGTTGCCTGTGTATTTTAGAACATTGCTGCCTTGATGTCTTTGTTGCCTGAGTATGATATGTCTGAGTATTTGCTCGTGCTTGTTTGTGAACTTGATGCTATGTGACTTGAGATGTTCAGGTTATGGTATTGGTTCTTTGTTAGTGAAGTTTGTGTGTTTGATGGCCTTAGCTTGATCAGTTGGCAAGTTTGGTTTTGATGAGTTTTTTTTGGTATGGTAGCAGTGGTGTTCTTTTGACTTAGGCAAGTTGTAGCCTTTGAATTTTGGGTTTGAGGATGTTGGTATCCTCGTTCTGAATTTCTGTTGCAGAGTTATTGTTTTATGCAGGTTTTTGGGTATTTCTTCTTTTTCTTATGCAGAGTTGTGAGTATACTTTCTCTTCTCTCTAACCTGCTATGCTGCTTCTGAACTGAGTTTTGGCTTTGATTATCTCTTTTCCATCTCATGAACTGCTATCTTGCCCTTCTGAACTGAGCTGAACCCTTTCTATTCTGAAATTCTATTCTGCTGCTGAACTGCTATGTTTCTTTGATTTTGTATCTCCCTCTTGTCTTGCTTTACTTCTGCAGTCTGCTGTGTACTATGCCTAGGTTGAACTGTTTCATTGGCTTTTTGATTTTGTGTATCTTTTCTGCTGTCTATTCTTACTGTCTGCTGTGCTGAAATTGTGGACTTGTAGACTTGTATATCTTTTTATGCTGTCTATTCTGAACTATGCCTAAATCCCTGCCTTGCTGCCTTTATCTCTCTTTACTCTCTCTTAAAGTACAGATTAAGAATTTTTTAATGTTTTTACTGTACTTGCTCTGAAGGGGCCCTATGGGAAATGATGAGTTTAAGATTGTTTGCTTGCATAATACATCTTGCATCCCCTTTTGACAGTTTGTGTAGATTTCTTGCTTTTTGATAACTTGGCAAAAGTCTTTCCATGACAGCTTTGAGTACTTTCCTGATTTTCTTTGAGTGGGCTTTGTTTTGGATGGAGAGTTTGGATTGAACTTTTTCAGTTTGGATTGGATTTTGAATCTATGCAGCTTGCAATTTTTTTAGAAACTATGCATTTGACATTTGCATTTCATGAAAATAAAGTAATCTTCCCTCTCTGTGAACCGGGAGAAATCCCGTGATTTGCAGAGAGGGCAACTGATCCCAGTCAGTGGCCCCTAATGATGAGCAATTTTTTTTTTAACTGTCTTTTCCAATTTAATGCTTTCTGACTTTTCTCATTTCTTTTTGCAGATGAAAGATGGAATGCCGGAGCGGAGTGAAGAACGAAGAGTATTTAGAAAATAGGATAGTTTTTCATTCTATGTAATATTTAAATTAAATGTAAATTATTGTTTGTAACAACAATTTGTAAATAATTTAAATATCAATAAAAATTCAAATTATCCAATTAATTCTAATTTCCTTTATTGTTTATTTATTTATTTAAAATTCTTAGAATTAAAACAATTGAAAAATAAATTCAATCATTTAATTTTAGAATAATAAATAACTAAAATAAAACAACATTGCAATTAAAGTCTGTCTTATTCAACATCCAGAGCAAAGCAGCAATCGATCCAAATAGACTGATCAAATACACAAACACTGTGAATCCAATACTGCATCTGGTATATGACTGGCCCAATCAAAACGTATTGAATTCAAATCCACTGTCTCTTTTACTGATTAAACCAAGATAACGCGAATTTTAATCCGAATCTTGAAATAAACCGCCAAGTGCTGTGGAATTCAAATCCTTCTGAGAATATGCCCATAAAACCCTAATTCCCGATTAAATGCCAAATCACGCTCGCTTGACCAAAATTGAACCAACAATCAATCAAACCCTAGGCCCACTGTATGAAACAAATCAGAGCTCTAAAAATCAGTAAAAACCCTAATTTTGATTGACTGTCAAGAAAAGTCCGTTTGTCCGATTCTTGAGCCAGTTTGAAAAGTCAGGAAATGTTTGAAGCTGAGATTTCTTGGGGAAAAGCGCGAGGGCAAATTTTGGGGTACAACATCAAGTATGGTATAATCTCGTATAGCACAGAAAAACGCAATTAAAGGTGTTAGTTAGCTTCAAAAACTCACAACAAACATGAATCAATAAATAAAAATGGCAAAAGATGCATAAATCATGATGTACAATTCTGAATTTTTCTCTTTGCAGTTCGAGTCATAGATACCAATTCTTGGAGCTTTGGTTGTTGTTCTTGATTGGAATATGATCAAGGAGACTCGAGGAAGCCAATGGAATGAATTATAGGGTTTTAATCGACCTCTAAGGTTGATTTCAGAATTTGAGTTTTATGGCAATTTTTCAAGTTTTCAGATTGGTCTAGAGCGCAGCTTGGAGTCCTATGCCATTAGGTTTGTGATTCTGATTATGTATGGAAGCCATTAGGTTAACAAAATTCAACAAAATCTCTTGTAATCATGGATTGAAGATTTGATTTTTTTTCCATTATATTTTCAATCTTTTTCACATGGTTTTTGTGTCAATTAGGTTTCAATTAAGCCAAATCTTTCCATAATTGGCTAAGCACGAAATATCAAGTCTAAAACATGTATAAAAAGATTCATTTGGTTTATTTAGATATTTTCCACATATTTAATTGATTTAATTGAATTAATATAAATAAAAATTCAAATAAATAAATAAAAAATGAGAAAATACTTCCCTTTGGGCCAAGTGGTCGTGCATAGGCTTGGAATGATGAATCATGGAAGAAAAATGGGCCCATTAGCAATTTTGAATCATTTGCATCAATGTTGACTTTTCAAAATTCCTAAACATTTCCCAACTTCCACAAGGCATAACTTGCTCAATTTTTAAGCTTTTCTCATGTTCTTGAACATTTTGGAAAGGTCTGTGAGTCCTCTAACCAATGCCTTTGGTCCCATGTCATTTTGATTTACCAATCTCAAGTTATGGCCTTTGACTTAAAGTCCCTTTTTGTTGACTTTTGAAAATGACCTATAATGTTGAAATTGATAACTTTTTGTGTGAGCATTTCTTGGACTTGGAATATGAAGATGAATTGTAGGAAATGTCTTTCTCTTCAAAATGAGCTTTGGATGGAATTTTTCTGATAATCCATGTGAAAGTTATGCCCTGGTCAATTTCAGTTGACTTTTTCAGCTGTCCAAATATAGTAACTTTTGCATCTTTGATGATTTCTGAGCCAAATTTTGAGACTCATGATCAAGCATTGATCAAATGATGTTTGTGGCTTCAAAATGATATATTGACCAAAAATTTGAACTTTTGACTGTCAAATGACCATTTTACCCCTACAGTTGACTGTAGTGCAATTTAGGGTTTTGACTGTGCAATTTTGAGCTGAATGCCTTGAAACTTGATATGAGGATACTTGACCATATTTGTAGGCATGTGAGACTTGATTGGGCCTTTGAAAACTTTCAATTCTTGACCAGAACACAAACCCTAGTTTTGACTGTATGGGAGATTGTTGAGCTGCACAACCCTTGGGGAATTTTGTGACTTGACTTGGCAATTTCCTGAAGAATATGGGAGGGCAAATTTTGGGATACAACAAAGAGCAAGTCACCGCTCAGCCTCCATCCACTCAAGAAGACAAGGGGAAAGCTCCTTTGCTAGCTTCAGGGTCACAAACCCATCAACAACCTCGCCAGCGTCAACGGGGCAATCGGCGTAAACAAGAAAAGTCGGGGAGACAGTTTACGGAGACTGAAATACCATCATTCTTCATACTGAAGCGCCTGTTGGAGGTCAATTTGCTCACCGTAAAGGACCCTCCTCAGAAGCTCAATATCTCCTCTCCTCACTTTAATCCCGACGCAGTCTGTGTTTACCACTCCTACAGCCCGGGACACATCACCAACGACTGTTGGGCCTTGAAGAACAAGATTCAAGATCTGATCGACATCGGGGTGCTGGAATTCATGCCAGACGGCGAGATGAAAATCTTCCGTTAGAGGGTTCTCCACTTGAAGTGACGAAGCTCAAGCTGAAAGACTTTTACTTCTTTTTGAATTTTCAAAGTTGTAATTTCTTTTGCTGTCAAACAATTATCTGTTGATGTTAAACTCTGTTTTCATTAATGCATTGCATATGTTTGTCTTGAATTCATCCATTCGTTTCACTACTCTTATGCTTTTCTTTATGATATTTGACTCTTGATAAAAAGCTGCAAGCCTTTAGAGGGAGGATGACGAAACAATACCGTGATCTTATACAGTATGCTTTTGAACAGACCGTGCTGATGATGTACAGGCATTTCTTTCAATTTCCAAACACTGGAGTTATAAGGAAGTTAATCCCTAGTCAACCCCTTCGA
Organism: Vicia faba; assembly: GCA_948472305.1. Taxonomy (NCBI): domain Eukaryota; kingdom Viridiplantae; phylum Streptophyta; class Magnoliopsida; order Fabales; family Fabaceae; genus Vicia; species Vicia faba. The sequence goes on along the minus strand of OX451737.1, from coordinate 35,955,800 downwards.
GCCAAAGAAGTAGGAGTTTTCTGTTCTAAACAATCAAAACCTTTGATATAAACCTGGGGCAGGGTAGTCTCTCAGTTAATTCAAGAGAAAATGCGCATTGAAGTCGCAAACTCTCAGTTCGTAATACAACGAACGACGTCAAAAAAGAAAGTGTTCCTTTGGAATCAAAAGACAAGGGTGGTTCCCTATCACATAGACAGTCAATCTCTCAAAGAGAAAAGCCCACTGAGCCAAAACCTATAAGGGAGGCTTAAGAAAGCTGGGGCATCCCGCTGACAGTAATCCCGAAAACGGTAACAGTCAGGCAAAAGTTAGGGATAACAAATCAAAATCAAAATAGTAAGGTCATCACAAGATCCTCCACAACATGAAAAGTGTTGAAAAAGAAAAAGGAGATGATGACTGTCTCCCCAAATTCAAAACTGGTGAACCATCGCCCAAAAGTCGTTCCAAACTCAAAACAGAGTGTGACGCACAATTAACTGAGCTTAGGTTGAAGAACATCACGAAGAGCGGGCGGGTACAAATATACTTTGAGCCTTTATCCTTTGTTTCTTAAATCGTGAACCAGGCCACGTTACAACCCTTCAAAAGTCCTAATTGAAGCATGGGTTAGTTCGAAAGCATACTGTTACAAAAGGTATCCTGACTCCTGTAGGGCTTTGCTCTAAATCTTGTGTTGACTTGTCTTATGAAAAGTTTTCTGCTAAAAAACGCATTTTTCAAAACGAAAAAAAAAAAACTTCAAGACAAACATAAACTTTGCATTATCCGAATATCACTGTCTGCATTTGACCTTTTTGTTTGACAGCGAAGAAATTCATACAGCGAATGTTCGGAGGAACGAAAACTCTCTCAGTAAGTCAAAATCACTTCAAGAGGATAACACTCCCATCAAATCCCTTATCAACAAGGGGCATGACATGTCAAAATTCAATTAACCTGGGGCAGTCCAGTCAAGGTCCAACAGATCTTTCAAAGTTCAGTTAACCTGGGGCAGTCCAGTCAAGATTTCAAGAAATCTCTCAATATGCAGAGTAATCTAATTCAAGATTCCTTCATCACCGCTTGGGGCATTCGAATGTCAAAAGTGTTCAACAAATCAACTACATTATTCCCAGATTCGATTCCTGTATCCAGCCAGGGCATATCTGTTTACAACATTTCCAGACTCGACTCCTGTATCTAGCCAGGGCACGTCTGAAGAGTTTGAAGATTCGATTCCTGTATCCAGCCAGGGCATATCTGTTTACAACATTTCCATATTCGACTCCTGTATCCAGCCAGGGCATATCTGTTTACAACATTTCCAGACTCGACTCCTGTATCTAGCCAGGGCACGTCTGAAGAGTTCGAAGATTCGACTCCTGTATCCAGCCAGGGCATATCTGTTGACGACTATTTCCAGATTCGACTCCTGTATCCAGCCAGGGCATATCTGTTGATCACATTTCCAGACTCGACTCCTGTATCTAGCCAGGGCACATCTGAAGAGTTCGAAGATTCGATTCCTGTATCCAGCCAGGGCATATCTGTTTACAACATTTCCAGATTCGACTCCTGTATCCAGCCAGGGCATATCTGTTTACAACATTTCCAGACTCGACTCCTGTATCTAGCCAGGGCACGTCTGAAGAGCTTGAAGATTCGACTCCTGTATCCAGCCAGGGCATATCTATCAACTATCACCTTTCCAGATTCGATTCCTGTATCCAGCCAGGGCATGTCTGAAGAATTCCAGATCAACACCTGTAACAATCCAGGAAACATCTGTGAACGACCGATGGTAGACCAACACCTGTAATAAGCCAGGAATTTATCTACATCACCACTTGGGGCATTCGAATGTCAAAAGTGTTCAAAACCGATGCAGTTTTACACAAGCTCATCATCAGGAAACCTTACACCGGTTCCTCTTCAAGACTTCTGAAACAAGTTTACGGATTCTTCCCAACAACGGATGCTAATCTACCGACTTGTTCAGACTCTTCTCAACCTTTGAAATTAGTTTACGGACGCTTCCCAACAACGGATGCGGCTCTATTGCTGATTCAACTTCAAGAGTTCTGAAAATAGTTCACGGGTTCTCCAAGTAACGGGTGTTAACCTATCGCTTGTTCAGATTCATCTCAAGATAACAACCACGGAAGATCGCGCTCGCCAAAATTCTCCCTATCCCCAGCGGAGTTCATCAAAATCCCCAGCCAAAGAATCCTCCGGAGTTCAATCCCCCTCAGAGTTTAAGCTTCAGTATCCCCAGCGGAGCCAGACCATTGAACCTTCGCCCCACAGAGTTTTAGGAAGACAAATCTTGAGTTCCCCAGTGAAGTCGCCAGAGTTACTTCCCATCAAGCTGAAGATTCTCAATCTGGCCTCCCCAGCATGAGTCTACTGGTTTGGAGCTCCCCAGTAGAGGTCATTAGGAATTCTCTTCCCCAGCGACAGCCAAGGATTTATTTTCCTCGGCAGCAGTCAAAACGCTTTTATCTTCAGCCATCTCGGATTCATGTATCCTTGGCAAGATTAGCTCATCAGCTTACATGCGCATTCATTACATTCATATCATAAATATTGATGCCACGTACATTGCATCATGCATCATAACATTGCATACAATTAACCCTTTACCTTTCCAGGTAAGATCAGTCGACAGGCAAAGATCACCTCCCAAGATTCATCCAGAAATAGTTCAGATGTGACCCGGACACGGCGACATTCTGATACTTATTCCAGATTCATTCAGACGCATCATCAAGAAACCCTACACCGGTTCCTCTTCAACTTCAAGACTTCTGAAAACAGTTCACGGATTCTTCCCAACAACGGATGTCAATCTATCAACTGATTCAGACTCTTCTCAATTTTCGAAAACAGTTTACGGACGCTTCCCAACAACGGATGTTGCTCTATTGCTTATTCAATCTTAGATAGCTTACAGATTCTCCAGACATGGACGTCAATCTGTTGCTTGTTCGGACCTCGATTCAGAGATGTTCCAAAACATGGATGCCCTTCTGATACTTGTCCACTCACCATTGACATACAGTTCAACATGTCCAGATGGCATCTATAAGCCCATCCTCCTACCAGCAGTCGCCGAATGGCATCTGTAAGCCCATTCCTAGATGGCATCTCTAAGCCCATCCCCCGACAAAATTCTCTCGCACCAGATGGCATCTTTAAGCCCATCACCAAATGGCATCTTAAGCCCATTCACCTCCACCATCAGATCGCCGAGTGCAAATTTTCTGGGCACATTAGTGTCCAATCTCCTTTTACCTTCAAGTCGCGAAAGGCAAACTTGCCAATCTAACTCTTCAGGTCAAAGAAGATTGAACAGGGGCAACTGTTGTACCCCAAAATTTGCCCTCGCGTTTTTCCACAAGAAATCTCAACTTCAGACATTTCCTGACTTTTCAAACTGGCTCAAGAATCGGACAAACGGACTTTTCTTGTCAGTCAAGCGAAATTAGGGTTTTTACTGATTTTCAGATCTCTGGATTGTTTCACAGTTGGTTTAGGGTTTTGGTTGAGTTTTGGTTCAATTTTGATCAAGCGAGCGTTATTTGGCATTTAATCAGGAGTTAGGGTTTTACGGGCATATTCTCAAAAAGGTTGAAATTCCATAGTACTTTGCAGTTTATTCCGAGATTGGGGTTGAATTTGCATTGTTCATAATTTAATCAGTAAGAGGAGGCAATTGGTTTGAATTCACCAGTCAAATACAGTATACAGTATTGGATTCACAATGTTTATGACAAATCAGTGAAGAAGGAATGCGTTTGATCAGTCCATTTGGGTTAACTGCTGCTTTGCTTTGGATATTGGATAAGACAGGTTTAATTGATCAATATTGATTTTATTTAAGTTATTTATTGTTCTAAAATTGAATGATTGAAATTTATTTTTCAATTGTTTTAATTCAAAGAATTTTAAATAAATAAATAAACAATAAAGAAAATTAGAACTAATTAGATAATTTAGATTTTATTGATATTTGAATTATTTGTACAAATTGTTGTTTATAATTTAAATTACAGACAATAATTTACATTAATTTAAATATTACATAAAATAAAAACTATCCTATTTCTAATATTCTTCATTCTTCACTCCGCTCCGGTGCTCCATTTTTTATCTGCAAAAAGAAGGAGAACAGTCAGAAAGCAGTTGAATGAAAAGGACAGTTAAAATTTGCTCATCATTAGGGGCCACTGATTGGGATCAGTTGACCCTCTCTGCAAATCACGGGATTTCTCCCGGTTCACAAAGAGGGAAGAATTCCATTTTTTATTCATGAATGTCAAAATGCATAATTTCTAAAAGTTCAAACTGCAAACTTCCAATTCAAACTAAACTGAAAAATCCAATTCCACTTTCTATCCAAAGCAAAAGAGCAATCTACTGTCAAAAGTGTAAGTCTACTCAAGGCTGCCAATAAGAAAGATTTTGGAAAAGATATCAATAAAAGTATACAAGCTGTCAAAGAAGGATTTGGAAAGGATATCAAAATGCAAAGTCAGATCCAAACTGTCAAAGCAAGATAAAGATGCAGAAAATGTGTTATGCAAGCTAAATATCTTAATCATCATTTCCCATAGGCCCCTTCAGAAAAGTACAGGGAAAGCATAGTTTAATATTAAAAACTGTACTGAGAGAAATCAAAAGAAGAGAGATAAAGGCAGCAAGGCAGGTTTTCAGGTAGGGCGGAAAAGAGGAGAAAAATATACAAAACTCCAAAACTGATAAGCAAAAGGACAGAAGAGATGCACACAATATAACTTGTCAAGGCCCCATACTGTCAAATCCCATCAACCTGCAGTCCATAAACTGAACAACCAAACACAGTACCTACAAAACTGAAGCCAATAAACAAAACATACAAACACATACACAGGACAACCAACACCCTGCCCAACCACATAGCCTGATAAACCAAGTGCAGAACCAATACAAAAAGCACATAACTCACCACCTGCCTACAACCCTGTTAAAAACACACAACCTCAAACCTTGTTAAGTAAAAAAAAAACAACATAACATACTGAAGCAAAATCTACTGCATCAGCATTAACCTCACAAACCCAAAACATGTGAACTAAACCACCATACTGTCAAACTAAACCAGCATAAGCCAAAAGTCACAAAGCCAAGCTTCAAACTGTGAACCTGCACTACCATAACCTGATGCCTCAAACCCATCCAAAAAAACCAGAATAAACACAACACAGTTCAAGAAGGATAGAGAAGAGAAAAGATACAAACTGAAGTCTCTAAGCTTCAAGACTAAAAAACCTGCATCCTCCTAACCAACACTTAACATAAACATACAAATTCAGAAATTACTCAAAAACTGGCAGAAAAAACCTCCCAAACACTCAACCTGTCCAGTTACCAACAATAAACCTCAAAACAGCATCCAGCACTACAGCCTCAGAATTTCTTCATCATTGGCCAAACCTCATAAACCAGTTCCTCAACCTGAGATTCACTGAAATCCCTCAAGCATATCCAAATATTCAAACCAACCCCCAAGTCCTTCAGAATCTTAGATTCATCATTAGGCAATAACAAACATTCCCAAAGGCATCCTAATCAAGACAAAGCAGAAGCAACTCAGGGACATAGAAGAAAACAATATTTCCATAGGCAACACGAGAGAAGAAGAAGAAAGAAGCATGTTCAGGGAAACATAGGCAACAACACAGGCAACAATTCAAAGCATCAGTGGCATAGAAGAAGAAGAAGAAAAGGGCAAGTTCAAGATAACACAGAACAACAATTCAAGGCATCAGGGGCTCAGAGGAAAACAAAAAGTATCAAAGGCAACCTAGGCCCTCAGACCTCTGAGATCATCACTGGGCATCTCAAAGCATCATATTCCAATCCACATAGGCAACAGTGTTCAAGAAGAAGAAGAAAGAATCACGGTCAATAAATCAGAAGGGCAACATAAACAAATATCCAGTGGCACAGAAGAAGGGATAAAGAAGTGAATTAAAGGTTTTCAGTACAACTCATCATCAAACCCTAAAACGGTAACAAAATACAAAAGTACCAAATTTCCCCAAGCAAGCTTCCAGCTTCATCACCGAATCTCCGTTCATTCCGGCCTCCTAAGCGCCACAGCTCCCCTCCTCTCTCCTCCTTCTCCAAGGTCAGGTAACGAGCTTTCTACCTCTTCTCCTTCACCTCATAATAACGAAAGATCAAGTAAGAACTCAAATCAAAAACATGCAATTCGTAAAAAAGAAAAGAGATAAGAACATAAAACGTTGGAACGAACCCTAAATCAAGAGGACGCTGAATTCACGCCATGGAGGGAAGAGAGGTTTGGGGTTGACACTGGTGGCCGGAGAGGTGAGTTGCTCAGGAAGATGAAGATGGAGAAGACGAAACTCAGCAAACGGCGCGTCCCAAACCCTATGCGTTACCAATTGAACAAACAAACGTGAAACCCTAATTTTGCTTTTGGATCAACTTGGGCTTTGCCCATTCTGCGTCCCTCCTAAGCCCATAAGATTTTCACTTCTAACCTAACATTATTTCACAAACACCATGTTAATACTAATACTTAAAAAATACAAATATATTTTATCTAATTAAAGCTTTCTTTTCTATACTTAATTTAACTAATTTTAAAACACTAACCTCTTTTCTTTATAATTATATAAACACTCTTTTTTTATTACAAAACCATACAAATAATAAAATACTCATTTTTTATCATATATTAAAATTGAAAATACTTGTTTCCTCTTATTTATTTACTCTTTTATTTAAAATATATTTTGTACATATTATACATTTTTTATCATATATAGTTCAAATATCTTTTTAAGTATATATTTGCATAACAATAATAAAATACTTTTTTCATATATAATTAAAAATTGAAAATACTTCTTTTTATTCTTTTAATTAAAATACATATTTGTACATAACAATTTAAATACATTTTTTCTCTAATATTAAAATTCACAAACATTTGGTTAAGATACTTTTTGTATATAAACAAATAAAGATACATTTTTTTAATTAAAACTTGAACATTTTCTTTTGTACATAATTAAACATACAAAAATCAAAGATTCATTAAAACGCATATCTAGGTCAAAAGCCCTAATACGCTTCAATTTCACATTATCGCACTTGTAAATAATCACACAATACATATACATCTCACAATCACACTTACACAATACATTGCCCTATACACACTTTTATCTTATATTTGTATATTTGATATTTACATTTGATCGCACATTCGATTTGGTTGTAACTTATTGGATACTATAAGTCTCATCCCCTCTTGTACATTTATACCCCCACTCCCGGATACCATTTTGTAATAGCGTAGATTTTACATTCCGCAATTTACAGTTTTCCAATTATACCATGGTTAGACCTAGGGTTTGCATGTACATAAAATCAAATGCTAGATAACCTAATACAAGACAAATACATGTAATCAATACACAATCACACTTGCACCCCCTAGGGTAATCCCACATGTTGCCTTCCAAAATGGGCCATGCTTGCACGTCGAGTATCTTTGGCAAAACAAAATCAAATGATCATAAGTCTCAAAGTGTTGCCTAAACGGAATGATCATAGTCCCTTCAAAGCAAATGCCCAAAGATACTTGGCACCATTGCAATTATGGTCTAAACGATGACCCGCGCCCGTCCCTTTCACATCCTAACACAAAATTGTCCACCAAATACAATGGTGGAACAAAATTGTTAAAAGGATTAAAAACACAACAAAACCTTTGAGAACTTTAGGGTAGATCGCTCTTAAGTACTTGTCAAACTTGCAAAATAAAAACACTTGCCTGTTTTTAAATCACACCCCACAACACTTTCGAAAAACAACTTTCAAAAACAAATGAAAACCTTTTCAAAAGACATACACCTTTGTATACATCCCAACATGGATCATTACAAAGGTTGCCACCACATTGGCCTCTTTTCAAAACATTTTCAAACCCACACACACACAAGCACCATTTCAAACAATTGAAAACGAAAGGCAAGTGATCTAAGCAAGTAATTAAGAGCCCATGGATAACCATGGATAGAAAGGGTGCTAATACCTTCCCTTTCTATAATCTACTCCCCGAACCTAAGAACACCATCTCAAAAGGTTTTTGCTGTGCTTTTTAACCTTTCCTTAGGATAAAATAAAAAGTCGGTGGCGACTCTTGCTAACCGCAACATTTGCGAAAACAAACGCAAAACTCAAGTCAGTTCTCCCACCGTATCACAGCAAGTATTGTTGAAATTTTGTCGTTCCCAAATCCGAAGGTGACATGGATTAAAGATTTTGTTTGTTAATAAAGTTGGAACGTCTTGAGGGAGGATGATCAGGCATTGTTGATGTTTACTTCTTGAAGGATGAAGAGTATTGTAACGGTTATTGATATACGAGTAGAGTGTGAATCCCTAATGTTTCTGAAGGTGATAGTTAAGTAACAAGGATAATTTTTAGAAGATGGAATTTAGAAAGTTGTGATGTTTCAGTGATGCTGGTAGACTGTGAAGTTATCGGTTTGGGTAGCCCTTGCATAAGATGTTGACGTCTGAACGCTGATAGAGTGACAAATTGTTGTAGACCTTGGTGCGGGATCCTTGTAAGTGATTATAAAAGTTGTTGAAGTTGTTGGAATGTTTTGAATCGCGAGTCATAGTCGGAAATGCGAGGAGATGAGTACGATTTTAAGGATGGTAAGTGTTGGTACTAGAACAAAGAAATCATGTTCTGATGTTATCGTAAGGTGTGTAATAGTATGCCGTTGCGTGACGTTGGTGTCCACATTTTCATATAACTTTGGAAATTCATATCTTGTGTTCCAAGTATCGGGTTGGTGTTCCGTTTGAACCTATGAGGAGATAGAAATATATTCTATCATATGAAAGTGTTTTCAACTATGGTTGATGCATTCCCATATGGAGGAACTCTGGAGTCGTTTACGGAACTAGAGGTTTTTTGGGCATAAATGATTATTATCGCAGTTGTTCGAGACAAGGTCAAGCATAATATGTTGTTGGCGAATAAGTTGAGAAATGAGATGTTCGAAATTAAAAAGGATAGTCGTTCATCATTTTAAGTATGGGATGTTGCATGTGAAGAAAGTTTTGTAGAACTAAAGAAAATATTGACAACTGCTCTGGTATTGGTTTTGCCTAATCTGAGTGAGTCATTTGTAGTGTATTATGAATGTGTCTAAGATGGGAATTTATGGTGTGTTAATGCTGAATGGACAAGTTGTTGCTTGTGCTTCTAGACAACTCATAGTTCATGAGAGGAATTATCCTACGCGTGACTTAGAGTTAGCAGCGGTGGTGTTTATGTTGAAGATTAACAATGATTTTCTGGACAGTATCAAAGAAGCTCAAAAGTTAGATGTGAAATTGGAAAATTTAATGGTTGGGATCGATCAATCTGAGAATGGTGATTTCAAGTTATATGTGCAAGGTGTGTTGAGATTTCGTAATCAAATTTGTATTACTGATGATGCGGAGATGAAGAAAGTAGTTCTTGAGTTGGAGGATACTTAACCTTCGTTTTAGGCTAAGTGAGTGTAATATGGACCGTGTAATATGTGAGCATTGGTGTCTCATCGACAGAATCGAATGAGAGGGAAATTGTGGGAGTATTTGTAAACCTCATGGGAAATTATTGGATTATGGTGCTTTAGGTGACTTGAGTATAAATTCTAAAGGAACACTATTATAGTTTGGTAACGATGGTTTATACTCCATTATGGTTATCAGCTATCTATTGATAAATTGAGGAACTCATCACCCTTAATATATTGTTGATAGTAGACGAGATCGTGTTGGATGGTATAGACTTATCTTGTTATCTTAATGGTGTGTAAAGTAATTGATGTTATATCGTGAGGATAGTCGCTCACCAGTTTGTGTGAATTAATAGGGGAGTGGCTAGAAAAGAGTTAAGGCGTATTGAACAATTCGGAGTAGCGGGTTTATATGCGAGCTAACGTTACAAAGTAAAGGATTGAGGATATCAAGTGAACAACGATTTTATGGTGGACGTTAAAGAAAGTCCAAAACAAGGTTGAGACTTGTAAACCATATATTTGACGAAAATTTTAATGAGGACGGAGACGTAATATGGATGATCAGAGTTGTGTAGCTGAAGCGTGATGTAACGCAGTTGTATGCTTGTACGACTTGTTAGAAGTGAAAGACTAAATATCAGAAGCCTGTGGGAATTATATGTCTTAATCTACATGTTTGATTTGGTGGATTGTTGATATAGGGATGATGTTCCAGGGTACTGTGTTTTCTCGTAACTATTTTCTGATTTTATAAGGATATTATTGTGGTTGTTGGTTGATGGTGAGTTGCGTGTATATTTGTTGAGTTATACTGTTAAGTTGATGTTATAATGATTTTGTTCCCATTGTAGTAAGTTGTTGTTGATTACGATAAATGATGGATAGTACTCCATAATGTGACGAAGTTGATTATGTTGGCTATGTTGATGTCACTAGTGATCCGATGATATGAATAGAGTTGTTGATATTTTGTTGATAATTGACATACATATGTATATATGAGAATGAAATTGTGTATATGTTTTGGTGTTGGAAATGTTGTTAAGATGATAATGTGATGTTGTATATCCAAGTATAAGTGTGTTATGGTTGTTACTACTTTAAATGTTGATATGTCAAGATATTGTTGAAGTGGTCGATAAGTTATTAATGATTATGTCGCGAAGGTGTTGAATGATTAGCATGTATGTATTTAACTTAAATCGTGTTGAGTTATTGTTATATCGAGAAAGTAGTGGTCGAAGTGTTTCCAGATGCGACTTGGAGATCAGAGGGTGTGATGAGAAATTCGCGTTAAGAGTGGTAGTATCGAGTAGATTTTTGAGGACGAAAATATTCTAAGTGGGGGAGAGTTATAACGCCCGTTAATTTAATTAATTATTTAATTAAATTATTTTTGGATTATTTGTTGAAGTTGTGAGATGTTGAGGATTGTTGGTATAAGTTGTTAGATTATTATTAATTAGTTAATTAGTTGATTAATAATAATATTAATGTTGGAATTAATGGAATAATATAAGATGAAGTGGTTGGGCTTAGTTATATGGTGGCACGAAGTAAGGTGGAGTCTGTAAGTAGGCCCAAATATGATTAATGAAATAAGGTTAAGTTAATATGAGAAATTAGGTTAATTAGAAGATTAAGAAGGTCTTGGATCAGTAACGTAGAAAGTGACAGAGAAGAGGAACAAGGAAAAGAGGCAAAGCTATGATTGATCAGAAAATTGTAGAGAAACCTTCAATCTAAGGTAAGGGTGGGGTTCTGACTCTATAATGGGAATTATGATGAATAGCGTGTGGAAATCGGATAGTGTAAAATTGTTGTTGTGCATGTATATTTGTTGTATTTATTTCTGAAATTGCTGAAGTTGTCATAATGTCAAATGAATCTGTTGTGGGAAAATTATCCTATGTTGATGTTGTTATAGGGATTATGTTGATGTGGTTATATGTTGTGTTGGTCTGGTATTTGAAATACTGTTAATCAAAGAAAGATTTGAAGAATTATATGTTGGAATCGTTAAGCCAGTGAAGAAACTGCGTGAGAACACTATGCCGAGGGGCACACGAGCATGCCGACCGACATGGTTTGGAGAGGAGTTGTTCCAAGTGGCATAACTCCATGACGAGCGGCACGGCATTTTGGCTCTGTTCCGAGGGGCACCCTAGGTGTGACGAGGGGCACGCCCCTAAAACTCTATTTTTCAGTTGTTTTGTCTGTTTCCTGGACCTGTTACTTTGTTAGTTTAATTATTAGCAAATAGTAAACATGTAGTAGCAGCAAGATTAATTAAAGTAGCAGAGTTATTAATTCAATTCATTTAGCAGATTAGGTGTACATGTACCAGAAGTAATTGGTTGGTTGCATAGTTAACAATAATAAGCAACAGAGTTAGTAAATGTTAGCAGAAAATTAATAATAGCAGACAGCATAAGGATAATTGTTAGCAGCAATAATTTATGAAAGTAATAGTAGTAGATATTTAGCAGGGATAATTATTAAATTACATAGTTAGTAACTGGTATGGTTTTAGTTGCAGAGCTAGTAGCAAATAATAGAAACATTAGTAACTAAAATATGGTAGCAGTAGAGATAATTAGGTAGCAGGAAAATAATAGTTTCATTGATTTAACTGAAAATGATTGGTCAGTGGAATATCTTAGAAGTAAAATAATAAGACTTGGTAGATAATAGTATCAGTATATATATAAGTTGTTGTGATGTTGTTGTTATTAATTGTTGAAGTTGCAGGTGAGAAATTAAGCTGTGTTGCCTCTATTTATTGGCTATGACTAAGTTGTAGGCTTATGGACAATGTTGAATTAAGTTGAATTATTGTTGTTTATGTTATAGTTTTATGTCCAACGTTGATTTATGTTTATTTTTTGTTTGTTGTTGTTGTTGTTGTTGCTACATACATGTTGTGTCGCATACATCGCATATCAAGTTGGAGCTGATGCTCGTTAAGTTTGCCTGGATTAGAAAAATATTAAGTTGAGGGCTTATGCCTTGTTGATGCCTCTATTAATTGTCATATTAATAAGTTAGAAGTTTTGCTTCGTTGGTACCACATGCATGTGCATAAAATCAAGTCGCATTTCATGTTGCATCCTAAGTTGTTGTATGGAAGAATTAGTTGTGTTAAATGTTGTTAAAAAGTTGTGAAGTGGTGATTTTGATATGAATTGATTCTAATATGTTATTTATCATACATTCTATTATATTTTTTGATATCTCACCCCTTCTGTTTGAATGTTACCCCTATGTTGGTAACATGCAGATAATCCAGAGAGAAGATTGTTTACCTTCATTAGTTTGAGTCGGTGTCGTCGCTCTGATACGTAACACTCGGGGGGATGAATGCTTGTACCTTTATCATTGTTATTTATTCAATTTTTGAATTCTAAGTTGATTTCATTAAGTACTTATTGTTTTGAATTTGTTTTTAGTTGGACAAAGATGTTATGTAATTTGAGTTGAATATTGTGATTCCGCTGCTTAAGTAATAAAAGTTGTTTCATTTTAAAGACTAAAATTGTTGTTATCTGTTCATCTGATGATTTTAGTGTTATATATTTTTTTATATGCGATTGAATGTCGTTGTTATAAGTTGAAAGTGTAGCATCCTATTTGTATGTCGAAATTTTATAACTCTGATTTTATCAATATTCGCCAGGTAGAAATGGGGTGTTACACTTATGGCCTCTGGTGTGATGTTTTGTTTGCTTGTTATGGTGTCCATAGTATTTATTCTTTAAGTCGAGGTAAGGTTTCTAGGTTGAGATATATCTCCTCTTGGTGGATAGGTGTGTCTCTTCTTGGGTCCAAGAAGGAAAATCCCCCTAATTGGTATGAGAAAATTTTGATTAGGAAGGTTGGGTCAGGCCTCAAACCTCATTCTGAAGTGACCCTTAGATCGGAAATATTCCTATTGATATTAGGTTTTGTTGGCATTAGTTGTCAGCATGATTTTAGGAATTATAATAGGAATAGAGTTATCATTTGTTAATTATTCTGATTTGGTCATAATTAGAAATAGGATTTTCTATGTATATAAGTATAACCTATTCCTCTCCTGTAAGAGATACAAAAAAAGAAAATAATATGAGATTTACGTATCAGTTTAACATGGTATCAGCCGCCATGTCTTAACCCTGACCTACGGTAACACCTTCCACCCGTCTTCCATGGCCGACTCGGATTCAATCTCCGATGATGCTACCTCGACTTCTATTCTTGCTGAGTTGACGACGAAAATGACGGAAGTTTTGAACCGCACTTCAGCCCCGTCACAGATTAGTTCTGACCATACGGTGGCACCGATTGGCATCAAGTTAGATGGCAGCAACTATCCCCTTTGGTCCCAGGTGGTCGAGATGTATATCTCCGGCAAAGACAAACTGGGATATATCAATGGAGATCTTCCGCAACCCCCTCAAACAGATCCTACCTTTCGACGTTGGCGGACTGACAACGCGATTGTTAAGGGATGGATAATCAACTCAATGGACTCTTCTCTAATCAGCAACTTTATTCGATTCTCCACTGCCAAAATGGTGTGGGATGCAATTGCGACCACATACTTTGATGGTAGCGATACCTCGCAGGTGTATGACCTTAGGCGACGGGTGACACGTCTTAAACAAGCTGGTGGTTCTCTTGAAAAATATTATAACGATCTCCAAGGACTTTGGCGTGAGATAGATTTCCGGCGTCCAAATCCGATGACATGTCGAGTTGATATCCAACACTATAATACACTTGTCCAAGAAGAACGAGTGTATGGTTTTTTGGATGGACTTGATGACCGCTTAGATAATATCAGAAGCGATGTTTTACAAATGAAACCATTTCCAACCGTGGAGCAAGCATATGCACATGTTAGGAGGGAAGCACTTCGTCAGGCAGTGATGACAGACAACTCCAATGAATTATCTGGAGCAGTTCTCGCATCTAAGGGTCTCAAATTACAAAGCAGCAAGATATTCTCTCAAACCAAACATAAAGAATCATCTGATGGAACTAAGTGTTCTCATTGTGGAGGTAACAAACATACTCGAGATACCTGTTTTAAACTTCATGGCTATCCAGATTGGTGGACAGAATTTCAGACTCGAAAGCATCGCGATACAACTAATAGCAACTCGGGAAAAGCTGCAGTAGCTACTGCCGAACCACATCTTTCCCTCATCCCGAAATCAAGTTCCCACACCAGTGAAGGTAATGTTCTAATTTTCTCTAATCATGATGATGCCTCTAATGCATGGATACTTAATTCCGGAGCGACCGATCATATGACGTTTGATGCTGCTGATTTTTCTGAACGTTCAGCCCCTCGGCGCTCAAGTATTACCAATGCAAATGGTGGTTTATCCCCGGTAACAGGGGCTGGAACTGTGATGTTATCACCAGCCCTCTTGCTTTCAAATACACTACTTGTTCCCTCTCTATCTCATAAGCTGCTGTCCTTGAGTCAAGTTACAAAAGACTTGAATTGTATTGTGCTAATTTATCCATCTTTCTGTTTCCTTCAGGATATTCTCACGAAGGAGATCATTGGGCGTGGTACTAAGAGAGGGGGACTCTACTATATGGAGGATTTTAGTGTAGGCCGAGCGCATCACATGCATTATCCAAGAAACAATAAAATGGAGCAAGTTTTACTTTGGCATCGTCGATTAGGCCATCCTTCGTTTGGATATCTGAAGCATGTGTTCCCAAATTTATTTTCAGATACATCTTTGTTGAACTTCAAATGTGAAGCTTGTATTTTAGCCAAGAGTCATCGAGTCACTTTTCCATTAAGTATGAATAAAAGTAATGTTCCTTTTGCTTTAATCCATTCTGATGTATGGGGTCCATCCCCAAAATCTTCTCTCTCTGGTTATCGGTGGTTTGTGATATTTGTTGATGATTGCACTCGAATGACTTGGATTTATTTGTTGAAACAAAAAAATGAAGTGTTGCACATATTTCAACAATTCCATAAAATGATTCAAACTCAATATTCAAAGAAGATTCGGATCCTTCGCTCTGATAATGGTGGGGAGTTTGTAAACCACCAATTCCATGGGTATTTCAAAAAACACGGTCTTATTCATGAAACCACGTGTCCACAAACTCCACAACAAAATGGTATTGCAGAACGAAAAAATCGTCACATCCTTGAAACTGCTCGTGCTCTCTTACATGGAGCACATGTGCCTCACCACCATTGGACCGATGTTGTTACTACAGCAGTATATCTCATTAATCGGATGCCATCAAAGGTTCTTGACTTTAAAACTCCACTGCAGACCTTGTCGACACTTGTACCACTGCCTACAATACAAATGTTGCCACCTCGAGTCTTTGGTTGTGTTGTGTTTGTTCACCTACATAAAAACCAGCGTACAAAGCTTGATCCTTGTGCCATTCGCTGCCTTTTTTTGGGGTATGGTGTACACTAGAAAGGGTATCGTTGCTATGACCCTATTACTCGACACATGTATGTAACAATGGATGTTACATTCTTGGAATTCGACCATTTCTACTCCTCGGCATCATCCAATTCTTCTCTTTAGGGGGAGACACCAAGAGAAGAGTCGAATTGGTCAACATTTGACTGGTTCAAGGATATTGATATATCATCAACTGAAGCTTGTGATGATTCTGGTCAAACTCAAACCGATCATATGAGTCCTGAAGTTGAAGTATCAGAATTCCCCCCCTCTCCAGTACCGAACGATCCATCTCCTGAGAATATCAATGAGGTAAGCTCTCCTATATCTCCTAATAATAATAATGGTGATATCTCTGTTAGATATGAATTACCGCGCAGGCATAATCGGGGAAAACCACCGAAGCGATACTCCCCTGAAGAAGAGGATCATAGATCGAGGTATCTAATTGCTAATTATGTCTCTATGAAGGACTTGTCGAACCCCTTAAGAAGTTT
Source organism: Vicia faba (assembly GCA_948472305.1). Taxonomy (NCBI): domain Eukaryota; kingdom Viridiplantae; phylum Streptophyta; class Magnoliopsida; order Fabales; family Fabaceae; genus Vicia; species Vicia faba. Next base: position 35,939,274 of record OX451737.1, on the reverse strand, counting down.
TCAAATGAGCTATCTTCACACAGTGTACCTAGCAAGGTTGAAGAGGCCATTGAAGACCCTAGATGGGTTCAAGCTATGAATGAAGAAATGGAGGCATTAAACAAGAATGCAACATGGACTCTTGTTCCTTTTCCAAAAGGGAAGAAATCAGTAGGGTGTAAGTGGGTTTTCTCTATCAAGTACAAAGCTGATGGGTCTATTGAAAGATACAAAGCAAGACTAGTAGCTAATGGCTTTACTCAAACATATGGCGTAGACTATCAAGAAACTTTTTCACCTGTTGCCAAGTTAAGCACTGTCAGAGTTCTTTTATCCCTTGCAGTAAATCTTGATTGGCCTTTGCATCAGTTAGACGTAAAAAATGCCTTTCTCCATCGGCACTTGAAAGAAGAAATATATATGGATATCCCTCCGGGATACATGACAAATTATGAAACGAAGGTAGTGTGTAAATTACAACGCAGTTTGTACGGCTTGAAGCAATCTCCTAGAGCGTGGTTTGGGAGATTGAACTTGGCAATGAAAAATTATGGCTTCCAACAAAGCAACGCTGATCATACATTGTTCTTGAAACATCGTCAAGGTAAGGTCACGGCCTTGATTGTGTATGTAGATGATATGATTATTACGGGAGATGACTCTGAGGAAATAGCAAAACTTCAAACACAACTGGCAACCGAATTTGAGATGAAAAATCTAGGTGGACTCAAATATTTCCTAGGTATCGAAGTTGCTAGGTCGAAGAAAGGCATCTTTCTATCTCAACGAAAATATATCCTGGATCTTTTATCAGAGGTTGGGCTACTAGACTGTAAACCTGTAGACACTCCAATTGTCCAGAATCACCGACTTGGAGAATATCCAGAGCAAGTGTCAATAGACAAAGGAAGGTACCAGAGATTAGTTGGCAAACTTATTTATTTATCTCATACACGACCTGATATAGCGTATGCGGTAAGTGTAGTAAGCCAATTTATGCATAACCCGAGTAAAGATCACATGGACGCGGTAATTCTAATCATGCGGTATCTAAAGTCCTCGCCTGGAAAAGGCTTGATGTTCACAAAGAATAATCATGTACAAGTTGAAGGCTATACAGACGCTGACTGGGCAGGAGATATCACCAACAGGAAATCCACCTCAGGCTATTTTACGTTTGTTGGAGGAAATTTGGTTACATGGAAAAGTAAGAAACAAAAGGTTGTAGCATTATCAAGTGCCGAATCAGAGTTTCGAGGGATGGCTAAAGGTCTTTATGAGCTTCTCTGGCTTCGAAGACTGTTAAGTGAAATTGGCCATGCTCCGAATAATGCCATGAACCTTTTTTGTGACAACAAGTCTGCAATTGAAATTGCTCATAATTCGGTCCAACATGATCGGACAAAACACGTGGAAGTAGATCGACACTTTATTAAGCAAAATTTGGAGACCAAGATAATTCAATTTCCATTTGTTAAATCTTAAGATCAATTAGCAGATATACTCACAAAAGCTGTATGTAGCAGAGACTTCTACAACACACTTGACAAGTTGGGCATTCGAGATCTCTATGCACCAACTTGAGGGGGAGTGTTGGCATTAGCTGTCAGCATGGTTTTAGGAATTATAATAGGAATAGAGTTATTATTTGTTAATTATTCTGATTTGGTCATAATTAGAAATAGGATTTTCTATGTATATAAGTATAACCTATTCCTCTCCTGTAAGAGATACAAAAAAAGAAAATAATATGAGATTTACGTATCAGTTTAACAGGTTTTACATGTTTTTTTTCTATATCTCGGGTTCTGAATGAGTCTGCGGGGGAGATAGGTAGGTGGGTGGAGGATAGTTTTTCCTATAATCTTAGATGGTGGAGCCCTATTTTTCTATGAGGAACCTCTAGTCACTGATTTCTTTTTAGTTCTCTGAGATATCTAGCTTATTTAGTAGAGAGATATATGGGTTTGAAGGTATAATAAGGAGGGTTTATTTTATGTGGCATCTGCTTATAATCTCCAGTTAAGCTCTGTGACTCCTATTGATACCCAGGTCGGGAAGGAGTTCCCAACATTCCCCATATTTGGGATAATTGGGCCCTCTCAAAGGTGAAGAATTTCTCTTAGAATTTTATGCAAGATCAATTCCCATATAGAGAGAATCTCTTTATAAGGAAGGTCTTAGTTGATTTGGAGGCAATCTCTTGTATCATGTATGATCATCGAATTGAGTCAGTGTCCCATATTTTTGTTACATGTAGTCTTTCTTCTAGTGTTTGGTAGATGATTTTTAGTAGGTTGGCTTCCATATAATTCTTCATAGGAATCCTAGTCATCTTTTTGAACTCATTCACTCTCTAGTTTATAGGGCTAAGGTTAAATGAGGGTTTTATATGATCTGGTACGCTGTGGTTTGGACCATTTCGTATGTGTGTAATAATAAGTTTTTCTTTAGTGTTTCAACAAATATTAAAGAGATGGAGGATAAGAGTACCTTTTTAGCTTGAACTTGGTTTTCTTACCAGCTACCAGTGAACTATTTCCTCTTCTAAGATTGGCTTCATAACGGTATCTTGTGCTTATACCAATAGTGGTTATAAAGATCAGTTCCTCTCTTGATATGTGTAGTGTTTCTTGTTTTCCTGTTGTTTTTTTCTCTGTATCGGATGGAGCTTTAGTTTATGATATCTAGCATGGTTTGTTTCGGCTGGAACTATGGCGATGGTCAGTTTTAGATGTTTCTCTACTTGGCTGGCCCTTAGGTGGTCTGTCTAGATGTTTGTTTTCTTTCTATTTTTTTCTCTTGTGTTACTTGGGTTGTTGATTCCCATTGGCAATTCTTGTTCCTTGTATTTGATTTGTTGTATTTGAGATTTCCCCTCCTTTCATTTATATATATTTTATTATATTTTGCCCTTAGAAAAATAGTGTTACAAGTCTTATATAAATAATATAAACCAATTTATTACAATAATATGAGGGTTATCATCTTGCATTATGAACACTTTGTGGGTCTATATGCTTAGAGGTGTAAAATTGAAAATCCCTCAAAATATCCTCTCTGTAGTTTTGATCACGACAACGTCATCAATGGTGATAAAGCCGATGTCAATAAATTTCAACCCTCTAATGGTGATGACCTAACCACATAAGCATCTAATGTCTCATAAACAAAAAGAGACTCAAGTTTAAAGTGCTTATATGATTGAAGCATCTCTAAGAAATCTCGGGAGCCTCAGAGTAATAAAAGAGAGGAAGTGTGAAAGCTCATCAGGTCTTGTCTGTCTGTCTTTCTGTCTAAGTCACCTGACTTTTGTAAAAATAAGGAAGTAACTTTAAAGTACTAAGGCAAGTCACACAAACACACACATACACACACACACACACTTCTAATCTCTTCCAATCTTTATGAAGCCAAGTGATTAAGAAGTTGTCCAATCTCTTCCAAAGCCTATATGAACTAACCAGACAATTGGAAAAAAATTGTTAGGTAACTGATAAGTGCAAAATATGTTTAAATTTTAGCTTGAAAACTTGGCACTTTTCAGCTCCACTTTGCGTTTTGGATTATCGTTTTCCCAAAATTTTACTAGAACTTAAACTTTTTAGATTTAGTAGTAGAATATTTGATTTGTGTGTTATTATGTAGAAAAGTGTTGGATCAAGTTTAAAAGAAGAAGGCATAAACCTTGTAAGAGAATGCACAAAGCAAAGAGGAAAAGAAGCTGCTTGTCAGCTGTTTCATCGGGCAAGTCAGGGGAGAAACATGAGTGACATTGTTGTACCACAAAATTTTCCTTCTTTATTTTACTTTACCTAGCTTGTGTCTCATCATATGCATTCATCCGTTTATACGGGATCAAGGCTTTCTTCAAACTGTAGAATTTAATTGCTGACAATCAATCAGAGATAGACCTCGTGTCCTTTTGGTTCGAGCTACGAAGATCTCTAAGGCTTCGTGACATCTCAAGTTGAAGCTTTGTGTCATCAAGAGTGTTTAAGTTTGAATTGGTTTTAAAGGTTCAAGTATCCGAGATTGCTGAAGATTTTATGTTTCATGAAGCTACAAGGCTTTCTTATTCAAACTTCTTTCAAAGAATTAAGGTTTTATTTGTAAGGCTGGAGCATTACTGTTTGAAAATGGAGTAAAGGAAAAGCACGATACAAGCGTTGAAATTGTTGGATTAATGTTATGATTAAGGCGGATTTGTCGTTTCAACTACGAAGTCATCTTGGATTTGTGAAAATTTTAAGTTAAGGATGCAGGAGATTTTAAGTTTGTGAATGAGATTTGAAATTTGAAGTTTCATTTGATCTCATGTCATAAAGTCTAAAATTCCAATTCCAACTTAAAAGATTCAAAGTTCGTAACATTCTTTCATCATCCATTTCAATCTTCATTCAAATCAAACAAGTTTCATTCCATTTTAAATATCATTCAATACATTTTGGAATTTTATTGTTCAAATACATTCCAAATAATTACAAAGTTCAAATTACATTTTAAAGGCCTATTACATTTTTCTATCCTATTTTTTCTACTTTCTAATACACCATTCAAGCAAAAGATTCTTCATGCTCCTAGCCTTCAAGCTTCTTCTCCAAGCCATTCCATGGTTTCCTTGCCATCTTCCTCCACTCCTCATCAATCATACATGAAAAAAAAATCAAATAAGAGTTAGTTTATCAAGCAAATTCAAAAAGAACAAATTATTAACAATTTTCAATTCATCATTAGGGTGGTTTATAGAATCATAAAAAAGAAGGGTTTATGTGCGTTGAGGCCTCAAACATTTAGTTCTATCATAGGCCAATATTATTGCAAATCACAAACTATGTTGGTTCACAATAGAGGAATTCAAGCCCAACAGAAAAAAGCCTCATACATGTTTCAAAAAATCAGAATTTGTATCATTGGCCTAAGAGATGTGTTACTTTTTGCAAATCACAAAAGTGGATTTCTTGGTTCACAAAAAGCAAAAAATATCAAGGGAAAAAATCAGAACTAAGCATCATGTTTTCACGCAAAAAAAAAAAACCAGCAAAGCCTCATGTGATTTCATATCAAACGAAAACTCAAAATTCGTAAAGTCAAATCATGGGCCAAAGTAATTATGCTACAAATCTCAAACAAAATATATATAAAGAAATATGTTTGGTTCGCAGCATCACAGAAAAACCAGCAAAAGTACATCAACAAAGTACATTGTACAAAGTTCAAAAGTCAGCAAGCAATTGCAGCCCCAAAAGCAAGCAAAAGCAAAGTCACAAATCCAACAAGCAACCAGTACAAAAAAGCCAGCAAAAGTACAGCAAATACAAAATCCACCAGCCAGCAACAAGTAACCAAGTACCAAAAGCAATGTCAGAAGCAATACAATGAATTTGACTTGTCAAAAGTCAGAAAAAGTAACAATTCTAAACCAAAGCCATGCCCTCAAGTCAGCACCAAGCTTGTACAAAAAAACAAGCAAGCAAAACCAGTATAAAAACAATAACACTATTTTCAAAAGAGGATACGAGTTCACAATAAGAGAGAGGTCGATTCACAAAAAATACACAAACATACAGAGGTCGAAACCTCAACATCATCTTCCACCTTCTTGTTTCACAAAAATATACAAATATATACAGAACAAAACAGAACAACACAAATATATACATAGATACAGATACGCAAAACCAACAAAAGAGCCACCATCAAACCCCTCAAATCATTTTCAAACCGAATTCGCAAGCAAGTACGCAGAAGAAAACAACAACATTAAAACCCAAACAGTTCTTCTCACATCATTTTCGTAAAAAAATGACCCTTCAAAGTTTATAGAAGAGAAAGAAAAGGAATGATCTCACTAAGATAACACCGTTACCGTCGAATCCAACCCTAAGGTTTCATTTTCCCCCTTTTAAATCTACGCAAAAATATGCACCATCTGCAAAAACCAACACAAGATTAGCATTCAGAAGAGCAAGCCGAACCAAACCATGTAAAAAAATTAGGTTTGGAACATCGCCGCCGTTGCCGCCGCTATGAGGCAATTTCCAGCGCAGTGTGTAACACCTCATATAGGCCTCGGTGTAACATGCGGTGCAACCACTCCTCGCCCTTTTTCGGCCTCGAGTGTTACACGGTGGCATCTACTTCTTCGATGAGGAAGAGGGACAGAGAGAACGAGAGAACTAAAATAAGAGAGAGAGAGAGAGAGAGAGAGAGAGAGAGAGAGAGAGAGAGAGAGAGAGAGAGAGAGAGAGAGGGTTTTGCTGTCAAATGAGACATTGTCTCACTTTTTTTCTTTGTTTTGTTTTAAAACAAACAATCAGGCCCATAACAACGCAAACCTTTAAGCCCAACTCCTTTTTCCGTGCGCACCCCCCCACATTGCTATTCACCGCCAATTTCGCTAGGCCTCCCTCAAACTGTTTTAAGTAAGCCTAATTGCCTTTTAGTCAGACACACCTCATTTCGTTTGTTTTAGCACATGCCCAAATGTTTTTTTATAATATTTTTACTTCTTTTGTTGTTTACAAAAAAGCTGCTAATGGGCCAACCACAAAAAAAAACCTTTTATATCAAAAAACACTCCAAATCTGTTTTCTTACCCCCTGACTTTTACCTTTCATATTTTTATTTTATTTTACTTTTTTATATATTTATATTATTATTAATATTACTATAATTACTTTAATTAATAAAGAAGACAAAAAAAATTATTTATTATTTATAGGGTTAATACCTATTTTCACCCCTGACATATGGGGTGTATTTGAAAAACCCCCCTGCCAAAAAAAAAGTTTCAATTGTTACCTTGACAAATTTTAAAAGTTTCAGTTTTTACCTTGAGGATGCCACATCACCTAAAAGGCTGATGTGGCTTATATTTTTGTTACATTTGTAAGTTTTTGTTATGCCATGTCACACAATACCAAATAAAATGTCCAGAATGCCCTTTTCTTAAAATCCCAAATTATTTGGCAAATGTTATGTTTCAATTCAGACCCTCCAAATTAGGGCGCAGCCATCCATCTTCATTTGTTTGCAAAATTATTTTACAAAAAAAGCCAATTTCAATTCAGACCCTGCGGTTAGGGTTCTTCATCCTTGCAAATGGGTGTGTTTAATTTAGTGTTTCATCATGGGGGAAGTTTCGTGCAAGACGGCCATACGTATTATAGAGGAGGTAGTGAGACTACTGTTGAAGGTCAGGACGAAGATAAATGGAGCTTTTTTGAAGCTGTTAGTTTGGTTAAAGATTGGGGTTATGAAGGTTTTAGGCTATGGAGAAAGATTCCGCAAACGGATGAAGGGTTTACAAATGTTATTGATGATGCAGGAGCTGTAGAAGTTGCTAAGAATTGTATGTCTTGTAGGGTTCACGGCGATCTTTGGGTAGAGCACGGTGTAGAAGACATGATGACCAAGGTTCTGGTACCTAATGTTGATGACTTCAGCACCTCTAGTGGAGATGATAGTACTGGTGACTATGTTGATGCAAGCCAATGTTTCAATGACAGTGAAGAGGAAAGAGTAATTGACGTAGAAGAAGAGCAATTTGAACAAGTGGAGGTAGCTGTTCCAGTTAGTGGGAATAGGGTGGAGATCGAAGGGAAATCATTGAGATTCAAGCGTTGTGCATCCAAGGATCCCAAAAAGATGAAAGAAAAGAGCAAAAGGGACAAGGTCAGTGTTTTGGTGCCCAAAAGTGTCTTAGGATCTTGTTCAAAGAGGGCTACAAGGAAATGTGAAGATGTGGATTATGCTAGTGAGGAACTTGAAAGTTCAGATGCTGATGAAAGTGACATGGATGACAAACCTTCCAAGCCAAAGTATGAGAAGTTCAGATCAGAGCTGCTTAACAAAGGCTTTCAATTCAAATTAGGTATGGAGTTCATTTCTCTTTCTGAATTTAAAGATGCTATCAGGGATTGGTCAGTATTAAATGGTAGAGAAATAAGGTTTGTTAAGAATGAGAGCTGTAGGGTTAGGGTTGAGTGTAAGAGTAAATGTGGGTTTTTGGCATTGTGTAGCAAAGTGGGAGGTAGCCTCACTTACCAGATAAAGACTTGGGTGGGGACCCACACATGTGCAAGGGTATTAAATAACAAGTCTGCCAATTCCAAGTGGGTCTCTAAGTTAGTGGTTGAAAAGAGGAAGTCACAAGGGAAAGTTAAACTGTCTGAAATTATGTCTGAGCTTAGACGGAAATATTCAGTGGGCATTACCAAAGGGAAAGCTTGGAGAGCCAAAGATATGGCTGAAGAAATAATTGAAGGTGATGCAAAGGAACAGTATAACATGTTATGGAGATATGCAGCTGAGTTGAGAAAACATTATGCTGGGAACACTGTCAAACTAAATACTGAGAGACCACATCCAACACTACCACTAAGATTTGGTAGATTTTACTTCTGTTTTGATGGATGCAAGAAAGGGTTTACCAAGGGTTGTAGACCATTTATAGGGGTAGATGGGTGTCATCTTAAGACACAATATGGAGGTCAGTTGTTAATTACTGTAGCAAGGGACCCGAATGACCAATATTATCCTTTGGCATTTGGTGTGGTGGAGACTGAGATAAAAGAAAGCTGGAGATGGTTTATGCAATTGCTAATGGAAGACATTGGAGAAGAGAGAAAGTATGTTTTTATTTCAGACCAACAAAAGGTACAAATATGCACTAATTACCTTTGTTATTCACATTTATGAAACATGCACTAATTCTGCACTAATATGCACTAATATGCACTAATTCAGCTACTGTAGTATGTCTTAATTCTGGTACTGAAGTATGTCTAATTCTGCACTAATATGCACTATTACCTTTGTGACATAGTTCTGGTTTACACAAAGTGCACTAATTCTGGTTTATTTGCATAGTTCTGGTTTAATTGCATATTTCTGGTTTATTTCCCTATATCACTACTTAATTCTGGTACTGAAGTTCTTCATGAAATATCTTACCTTTGTGCCATAGTTCTAGTTTATACAAAGTGCACTAATTCTGTATGCACTAATTCTGTATGCATTAATTCTGTATGCATTAATTCTGGTTTATACAAAGTACACTAATTCTGTATGCACTAATTCTGTATGCATTAATTCTGTATGCATTAATTCTGGTTTATACAAAGTGCACTAATTTTGTATGCACTAATTCTGTATGCACTAATCCTGTATGCATTAATTCTGGTACTGGAGTATGCACTAATTCTGGTACTGAAGTATGCATTAATTCTGTACCATAGAACTGAAGTATTAATTATGTACCATAGAACTGTAGCATTAATTCTGGTGCTAATGTTCAACATTTATCAGAACCTGCTGCTAATGTTACATGCCTTGTTCTGTTGCTAATGTTCAACATTTATGAGGAATATATAAGTTGCTAATGTACATGCTTTTTTCTGTTGTCTTACTGTTTTTAGGGACTTGTTAGTGTCTTTGATGAAATGCATCAGCAAGTTGAACACAGGGTCTGCCTCAGACACCTGTATGCAAATTTCAAGAAGAAATTTGGAGGGGGAGCTGCCATTAGAGACCTGTTATTGGAGGCTGCAAAGGCTACTTACTTCCAGGCTTGGGAGAAGAAGATGAATCAGCTTAAACAAATTGATAAGAAGGCATGGGAATGACTGATGGGAGTGCCAACAAAACTATGGTGTAAGCATTCATTTTCATTTTACCCTAAGTGTGATGTTTTGATGAATAACTTGAGTGAATCTTTCAATAGTACAATATTACAAGCTAGGGATAAGCCAATACTCACTATGGTAGAATGGATTAGGAACTACGTGATGAATAGGATTGCTAATAGTGTTGTTAAGCTTGATAAGTGGAAGCACAATGTCATGCCTAATCCTAGGAAAAGGCTTGATAAGGAAACATATCTTAGTGGAGAATGGCTGCCTACATGGAGCAGTGGTGATTTGTGGCAAGTCCATCACCCATATAATGGATTGCAGTTTGTTGTTGATATTCGGGAAAAAACCTGTACTTGTTGTTTTTGGGATCTTGTGGGCATACCTTGTAGGCATGTTGTTTCTGCATTACAGTATCAAAACTTAGATCCTGAGAAATATGTTGACCCTTGTTACATGAGAGAAGCTTACAGGGCATGTTATGAAAACAATGTTAGTCCAATAAATGGCATGGACATGTGGCCAACTGTGGATGCTGAAGAATTGTTGCCACCACAATACAAGAAGGGACCTGGAAGGCCTAAGAAACTGAGGTTTAGAGAGTTGGATGAGAATGGTTCAAGGATGAGGAGGGTAGGTGTAGCATATAGATGCACGCATTGTGACAAATTTGGCCATAATTCTAGGAAGTGTCAAGCTAAGGAGCAAGATCCTAATGCACTAAAGAGAAAGGTATTGTGTTCATGAATCTGTTATTGAATAATATTGTGTTCAGCATATTGAAATGTCTTTATTTATATCTGTTTCTGAATAATGCAGAGAAAGACACCCAGGACCAAAGTGTCAAAAAAATCTGATGGGACTGTGGATGAAGGCCCAGAGATGGATGCAAATGTTGATACAACTGCAACTGGAGGTGGAACTGTGGATGAAGACCCAGAGATGGATGCAAATGTTGATACAACTGCAACTGGAGGTGGAACTGTGGATGAAGACCCAGAGATGGATGCAAATGTTGATACAACTGCAATTGGAGGTGGAACTGTGGATGAAGGCCCAGAGATGGATGCAAATGTTGATACAACTGAAATTGGAGGTGGAACTATGGATGAAGGCCCAGAGATGGATGCATTGCTGAATAATATGATGGATCTTTATGAAGAACAACAATCACAAGTTGACAATCCCACACAACCTACTGCTATGCAACCTCCCCCAACACATGAATCACAACCTGCTGCAATGCAACCTCCCCCAACACATGATTCACAACCTGCTGCAATGCAACCTGACCCTGCTGCTACTAATGTCAAAAAACCTTCAGCTAGGAAAACGGCCGTGGCCGTGCCTTGGAAGCGATCAAGAAAGAGAGTCAGTGAAAGATTGAAGGAAGTGAGGAATGCCAAAAGACATGGTGGGCCTGGATCAACACCTGATGCACCTTTGACCATAGGTGAAGAAACTGGTGGTAGTACCTCAAAGAAGATATCAAGGAAGAAGAGGAAGGGCATTGATCAGTAGTTGTGCACATAGTGTGCTATTTTGTAAAATTCAATTTGAAAGTTTCCTGTGTCATTTTGTTACTTTGACTTATTATCAGAACAAGCTTGGCTTAAGTTATGTATCATGTTATTGTCATTTTGTATCACATATGTACTTGACTATGTATCACAACAGATTTGCTTGACAATGTTAAAGTCATTTTGTATCACAGATGTACTTGACTATGTATCACAACAGATTTGCTTAACAATGTTAAAGTCATTTTGTACAACAGATTTGCTTGACTATGTATCACAATAGATTTGCTTAACAATGTTAAAGTCATTTTGTACAACAGATTTGCTTGACTATGTATCACAACAAATTTGCTTAACAATGTTAAAGTCATTTTGTACAACAGATTTGCTTGACTATGTATCACAACAGATTGGTTTAACTATGTTATTGTCATTTTGTACAACATATTTGCTTAAGAACAGAATTACTTAACAACAGATTTGCTTAACAACAGATTTTGTACAACAGAATTACTCAACAGAATTGCTTAAGAACAGATTTCCAAAATATCAGAATAGATTTCCAAAATATTCCAAAACAGTTTTACTTAACAATATATCAGAACAGACTTAAGCAAATATATTCCATAAGAAACCATAAGAAAGAAATATATTCCATATTCCATAACTCAACTAACCAAAACTCATGAGAGTAATATATTCCATATTCCATAACAAAGAAATATAATTCATGAACTAAATTTTACATAGGTTACAACTTCCTAGAACATAAGCCACAACTTCATGAATTTTTACATGAACTAAGTAAGAAATGAACCAAAAGACAAATAAACCCAACTAAAACATAATTCAGCTTCTTTTTTAACTCATCCATTTTTTTCTCCATGGCTTCCATCTTCAGTGCGATATCTCTCTCCAGTTTGCTCATCAGTTCTACTGAAACTTCATCCGAATGGCCGTTATCACCGAAATCATCAGAAAATTCATCATCCCAAACAAATGCGTTGCAGTCATCTCCTTTACCCCAGAACTTACACTTCCAGTATTTTCTCCCGGGATTTGCAACCGATTTTGAAACAAATAACTTCATGGAGACATTGTGGCCGCATTTGGGAGTTACTCTACCATTTGAAGATAAGCTTGAAGTAGAAAAATTTGGTTGACTCATGTTTATGAAATCAAAGAAAACTTAAAGATGAAGAGGAAAGCAAAAGTTGGGTTGCTGAGATGAAGATGGCTGCGCCCTAATTTGGAGGGTCTGAATTGAAACATAGCATTTGCCAAATAATTTGGGATTTTAAGAAAAATGTAGAAAGGGAATTCTGGACATTTTATTTGGTATTGTGTGACATGGCATAACAAAAACTTACAAATGTAACAAAAATATAAGCCACATCAGCCTTTTAGGTGATGTGGCATCCTCAAGGTAAAAACTGAAACTTTTAAAATTTGTCAAGGTAACAATTGGAACTTTTTTTTTGGCAGGGGGGTTTTTCAAATACACCCCATATACCATGCTGGGGCAGTCACCTCCTCCTTACATCAGATGTTGAAGTATCCTGTCAAGGGAAAGATCATTACCGTCCATGGTGAAGAGGAGTACATGATCAGCCACTTGAACTCCTTCCGATATGTGGAGGTAGAGGGGGAGTTCATTGAGACGCCTTTCCAGCATTTCGAAGAAGTCCTTCCTGAAATAACAGTAGTAAAGTTGGCAGCTGAAGTACCGAGGCAGATGGCCAGGATGGCATCTCTGGAGGACGCAAAGGCCGCAATAAAGGAGGGGAAGAATTCAGCATGGGGGAAATTTCCTGATATTCCACATAAAACAGACAAATTTGGATTAGGGTTCACTACCGCGGGCCAGAAAGCTATGCGCCGCTCGAAGATTGAAAGAGCGCCAGTCAAAATTTCTCCCTACGTAATCAATGCTTTGGAGGATGACGACAAAGAGAGTAACATCGAAGAGTGGATTTACCTAACTGTCAAAGGAGGATTGTGCAACTGGGAGGCAAAGGACTTTGTCCCCATCACTTTTATTCATCAGTAATTTATCTATCAAACATTTCCTTTTTGGTCTGTAATATTTATTTTCGAACAATCCGTACACTATCTTTTCACCTCATGCCTTGCCCGGGGCATGTAGGTCCATTTGTAAGGGTTTTGATTATTTTTCATATCCATATGCCATGTTTAATGATTCATTGGACGTTTTTCATTTGATAAACTGCTTGTGTTCATTTTCTTTCCTTTTGCATTTTTTGTTTAAGGATGGCTATCCCTTACACACACCCACACTCACAAATGCAGGTACCCATCCACTCCGGATTCCATGGGTGACTATTCTGCTATATCCTGCAATAACTCTGAATATCTGGTCAATCAAGCCGAGTATGAAGATGACGAAGGTTGTGAAGTACCAGGGGAACTAGCCAGACTTCTACAGCAAGAGGAAAGGGCCATCTTACCGCACGAAGAGTCATTGGAAACTGTCAACTTAGGGACCGAGGAAGACCGAAAGGAGGTGCAAGTGGGTGCCAATCTGGAACCAAGTGTCAAGGAACGCCTGATACAGTTGTTGAATGAGTATGTTGAAATCTTCGCTTGGTCTTATGAAGACATGTCGGGTTTAGACACAGACATCGTGGTTCACCGTCTCCCCACAAGAGAGGATTGCCCACCGATCAAGCAAAAAGTCCGCCGAATGAGGCCTGACATGTCTGAAAAGATCAAAGCAGAAGTGATGAAGCAATTCGATGCTGGATTTCTGGCTGTTACGTCCTATCCTCAATGGGTCGCTAACATCGTGCCAATACCTAAGAAAGATGGCAAAGTCAGGATGTGTGTGGACTACCGAGATTTGAATAGGGCCAGCCCCAAAGATGATTTTCCACTTCCACACATTGACATTTTAATCGACAATACAGCTCAGCACAAAGTGTTTTCCTTCATGGATGGATTCTTGGGCTACAATCAAATCAAAATGGCCCCCGAGGATATGGAGAAAAGAACTTTTGTCACACAATGGGGCACTTTCTGTTACAAGGTGATGTCGTTCGGACTGAAAAACGCTGGGGCAACTTATCAACGCGCCATGGTAGCTTTGTTTCATGATATGATACATCATGAGATTGAAGTTTACGTAGACGATATGATAGCTCGGTCACAAACAGAGGAGGAGCACCTTGAACATCTAGAAAAGCTGTTTGCCAGGTTGAAAGAATACAAACTCAGGCTGAATCCAAGTAAGTGCACTTTTGGAGTTAGGTCTGGTAAACTTCTAGGATTCATTATAAGCAACAAAGGCATTGAAGTCGATCCAGCAAAAGTGAAAGAAATACAAGAGATGCCTGCTCCCCGTACTGAAAAGGAGGTTAGAGGGTTCTTGGGGCGCTTGAACTATATTGCCAGATTCATCTCTCATCTGACTTCTACCTGTGAGCCAATTTTCAAACTCTTGAAGAAAGATCAGGTAGTCGAATGGAACGACGATTGCCAAGCTGCTTTCGATAAGATCAAGGAGTATTTGCTAGAACCTCCTATTCTGATGCCACCCGTTGAAGGAAGACCATTGATCATGTATCTGACCGTCTTGGATAACTCAATGGGGTGTGTTTTGGGCCAGCATGACGAGTCTGGTCGAAAAGAGCATGTTATTTATTACCTTAGCAAAAAGTTTACCGACTGTGAGACTCGCTACTCACTGCTCGAGAAAACTTGCTGCGCTTTGGTATGGGCTGCTTGCCGACTAAGACAGTATATGTTGACTCATACTACCTTGTTGATTTCCAAAATGGATCCTATCAAGTATATCTTCGAAAAGCTCGCTTTATCTGGAAGAATAGCCAGATGGCAAATGATCCTAACTGAGTATGACATCCAGTACACCACCCAAAAAGCTATAAAAGGGAGTGTACTAGCTGACCATCTGGCTCATCAAGCTATCGAAGATTATCAACCCATGAGATTAGACTTCCCAGACGAGGACATCATGAATTTGGACAGCATTGAAAGTGACGGACCGTATGACGGACCCGAAAAGGGATCTCGATGGACCCTGTACTTTGATGGTGCTTCAAATGCACTTGGAAACGGTATCGGCGCAGTACTCATTTCTCCGGAAGGCTGTCACACACCTTTCACGGCCCGACTTTGCTTCAGCTGCACAAACAACATGGCTGAATATGAAGCTTGCATCTTTGGTCTCAAGGCTGCTATAGACTTGGGGATCAAATCTTTGATCGTATTTGGGGACTCGGCTTTGGTTATCAGTCAAATCAAAGGAGAGTGGGATACCAAGCATCCTAATCTTATCCCGTACAAAGAACATGTCTTGACATTATTGCCTCATTTCGAGCAAATTACCTTCGAGCATTTCCCGCGAGAAGAGAATCAGCTAGCAGATGCTCTAGCTACAATGTCCTCCATGTTTAAACTCAACTGGGATAACGAGGCTCCCCAAATCACCATCGAGCGAATGGATGAACCTGCACATTGTCACAAGATTAATACCGAAGAAGTAGTGGAACAACCTTGGTTCCATGAAATCAAAAGGTATCTCGAGACTATAGATTATCCTGAAGGAGCTTCCGTAAATGACAAGAAGTTCTTAAGGAAATTCGCGGATAAATTCTTCCTGAGCAACGACATCCTTTACAAACGAAGCCATGATTGTGTATTACTCTGATGCGTAGATGTTGCACCCCAAAATTTGCCCTCCCATATTCTCCAAGAAATTGCCAAGCCAAGCTGCAAAATTCCCCAAGGGTTGCACAGTCCAACAGTCTCTCATACAGTCAAAACTAGGGTTTGTGTTCTGATCAAGAAAATGAAGTTTTCAAAGGCCCAATCAAGTCTCACATGCCTACAAATATGGTCAAGTATCCTCATATCAAGTTTCAAGGCATTCAGCTCAAAATTTCACAGTCAAAACCCTAAATTGCACTACAGTCAATTGTAGGGGCAAAATGGTCATTTGACAGTCAAAAGTTCAAATTTTTGGTCAACATATCATTTTGAAGCCACAAACATCATTTGATCAATGCTTGATCATGATTCTCAAAATTTGGCTCATAAATCATCAAAGATGCAAAAGTTGCCTTATTTGGACAGCTGAAAAAGTCAATTGAAATTGACCAGGGCATAACTTTCACATGGATTATCAGAAAAATTCCATCCAAAGCTCATTTTGAAGAGAAAGACATTTCCTACAACTCATCTTCATATTCCAAGTCCAAGAAATGCTCTCACAAAAAGTTATCAATTTCAACATTATAGGTCATTTTCAAAAGTCAACAAAAAGGGACTTTAAGTCAAAGGCCATAACTTGAGATTGGTAAATCAAAATGACATGGGACCAAAGGCATTGGTTATAGGACTCAAAGACCTTTCCAAAATGTCCAAGAACATGTGAAAAGCTTAAAAATTGAGCAAGTTATGCCTTGTGGAAGTTGGGAAATTTTTGGATATTTTGAAAAGTCAACTTTGACCCAAATGACCTAAAATTGCTAATGGGCCCATTTTTCTTCCATGATTCATCATTCCAAGCCTATGCACGACCACTTGGCCCAAAGGGAAGTATTTTCTTATTTTTTATTTATTTATTTGAATTTCTATTAATATTAATTCATTTAAATCAATTAAATATGTGGAAAATATCTAAATGAACCAAACAAATCTTTTTATACACATTCTAGACTCAATATTTCGTGTAAAGGCAAATGGGGAAAGATTTGGAGCTGATTGGCATGATTGAGAGCAAAATACACATGAAAAGATATGGAAAAGATCCTTAAGAAATCAAATATTGAAAACCATTATGGCCATGGATTTTATTCAATTTTCTTGACCTAATAGCTTCAATACATAAGCATGATTCAAAACCTAATCCAAAAACACCCTAAGCTGCGCTAAAGAACACTTTGAAAACTTGAAATTTTTTCCATAAAACTCAAATCTGAAATCAGTGTTCTAGGTCGATTCAAACCCTAATACTCATTCCAAAAGCTTCCTTGTGGGCTCCTGATCATATTCCAACTCAAAACATCCATCAATACGCAAAGAATTGGTAATAAGGACCTCTCCTGTACAGAGAAAAAATCACCATCGTGTTTTCAATTCTAGGCATCCTCATTGCATTTCAATTATATATTCTTGTTCCTTGTGATGTTTCAAAGCTAACCATTATGTTCAATTTGATTTTTGTATTGTATATGGGATTTCACCATGATCGATTTCTAGGGTTACAGGTTTGCAAATTTGGGGCTTTTAGAACGAGGTAAAATTAAGACTCAAGGCCACTACCATTGCACTCAGCAGATTTGGACGATCATGAACATATATTCGCGCCTAATTTATGTTGAGAGATGAGCTATTCGCTATTTTCCAATAGCCCACCTAATGAAACGCTATGAAAACTGTTGCCTTTGAGTTTGTTTTACAGGGGATGTGAAGAAGACGACATCGTGTCAATCAGTGATTCGTTGGTTTGAATTTGGCGCGTTTCTCTCCACTAACGCGTTGTGTCCATTTATATTGTTTATTCGTTAATTATATAATAAACGCGTTAACATGGCGTAGTGGCACAGGTGTTGAGCTTGCAACGTCCAAGACCTGGGTTCGAACCCCAGGTCTGTATAATTTCACTATTATTTTTCCATATAAGTTCCCATGCAGGCACAACGTTGAAGCGTACCATGTTCCATCATCATCCAAAGGTCCACGCGTCCAAGAGATGCAGGTCAAGGGCTCAGATCTGAAGAGCACCATGTACCATAGTCAGACGCATCACATGCTTGCACAAAAGTCAACGGATTTCCATGCTTAATGGGCCTGGATTCTTGGACCAACACCTCACTTTGGGGCCTGAACCCCCCCTGGTTTGCTTTTCTTTTCATATTTTATTTTTTTAATTATTGTTTTATTTGTTTTTACTTTATTAATTTAATTAATTTTCTTTTTTTTACAAAATATAAAAACATCACAAAAAATCAGAAAAGATGAAAAATATAATAAATATTTAATTTAATTATTTTCATAAATAAATTAACATGTAAATTAATTTAGTATTAATTTAGGTTGCAACTTTAATTCTTTTCATAATAAAATAATAAAAATATAGAATTTAGGTTTAATAACTTTTTATTCCTTTTTAATTTTCTCTTTTTTATCATAATACTTATTTATTTATTATTTTCATAATTAAATTGTACAAAAATACTTAGGTTTAAATTAGTTAAAATTTTAATATTTTCATAATAAATCTAAAAAACACTAGAATTAGGGTTTACATTTCAAATTTCATTCTAATAAATTCTTCTTCTTTTAAATCTTAAAAAACATAAAATACTAAAAAAAACATTTTCTTTTAAATTTTAATTCCAACCCTTCATTAACTTTAAATTTTTTGCAAAAGGGTCTGTGATCGGTGGATCTGGAACTGACTGTTTAACGCTGGTTCACGAAATGTCGCGGAAGCAAGAGTCGCCACCGTCTTTTATTTTCTCCAAATGGAAAGGACAAAAGCACAGAAAAATTCCTTATAGAGATTGCTCTCGGCTCGGGAGGTAGATTATAGAAAGGGAAGGTGTTAGCACCCTTTCTATCCATGGTTATCCATGGGCTCTTAGATACTTGCTCAATGTGTTTTCAAAATTGTTTGTTTGTTTTTCAATGTGGGTTTAAAAAGTTTCTTTGAAAAATTTCAGTTCGACTCGTACGTCAGAGTGTTTGAAAAATTTGCTTTGAAAGCTTTTGAAAATGTGTTGGTGAAAAGATGTTTTGATTTGTTTTTGAAATTAGAGCAAGTATCCTTGAGAACCTACCTACCCTAAGGAATTCGTCTGTGTAAGTGTCCTTTAAAGTAGTGCCATCCCACCATTGAGAGGTAGGTAGCACCACCGTTGGAGGTGTTCGGGTCAATTCGAGTTTAGGGACATGGTGATCACCAGAGCAATGGGAAGACACCTTAGAAGCTACCCTCATGCCAGGTTCCCGGATCATGAGGACTTACTAAGACATCCTCTACTCGACGATCACCTTTCGAAAGGCAACAGTGAGGCGTACCCTAGGGGTGGTGTGTGCGATTCTGTGTGTCAGTTTCATTGATATTTGTCTTGTCATGTTCATTGTGATCTACGCTTGATTTTAATTAGGGCCATTCATTCTTGCATGCTTTTTTAACAGTTAATATTTGCGAGGAAAATAAATCTAAACTATTACAAATGGCGCGGGTCCACATCGCCAAAATTAAACCGGACCCGATTTGACAAAAAGTAAATAAAGCAAAGTAAATAACGAAATCGAAAAGTGCGAGAAGTTTAAGTTACAACGCTTTGGGAGAATTACATAATTATAATAAACGACATAAAATAAATGCGCAAATTAGACAATTACGAACATGGGCGTTGGACCCTTTTGCAAAAAATTAAAATTAATAAGGCATTAAAAGTTAAAATTAAATGTTTTTGGTATTTTATGTTTTTTTATGATTTAAGAGAAAAAAGAATTAATTAAAACTAAAAATTGGATGTAAACCCTAATTCTAATTGTTTTTTTTTTAAACTTATTAAAAATGTTGAAGTTTTTAACCTAATTTAACCCAAGTTATTTATGTACAATTAATTATGAAAATCAATAACTAATAATATTATGACCAAAAGGAAAAATTAAAAGGGATGAAAATTGTCAATTAACCTAATTCTACCTTTTTTATATTTAATATGAAAAGAATTAAAATTGCAAAAATCCTAATTAAAACTAAATTCATTATATGTTAATTTATTTACAAGAAAATAATTACAATAAAAATATTTATTATTTTTGGTCTTTTCTGATTTTTTAATGAAGTTTTTATATTTTGTAAAGAAATAATTAATTAATTTAACAAATAAAGAAAATAAAATCATTATTGAAAATAAAATAAAATAAAAAAATGTATAGAGAAGCAAACCAGGGGGGTTTTCTGTCCCAACATGGAGGTATACTTTGAATAACCTGGCCCATTAAGATTCAGATTTGCTGACTTTTCCAAGCACTATGTGGCATGTTGACTGGGACGTAGGGTGCTCTTTGATTCTTGGCCATTGATCTGATTTCACTAAGCACGTGGACGTCTGGATGATGATGGAACATGATATACTTCAGCGTTGTGCCTGCATGGGAACTTATATGGAAAAATAATATGGAATTGTACAGACCTGGGGTTCGAACCCAGGTCTTGGACGTTGAAGCTATCAACGCTTGCCAGCTGAACTATGAAGCGCACGTTAACATGTTATAACAAATAAATAATAAAAAGAAAGACAAACGCGTTAGTGGATTTCTGGCGCGAATTTCAAACCGGCCTATCACGTTTTGACAACGAGGTTGTCTTCTTCATCGTTTTTATTTTTTCTGAAACAAGGCTGTAAGGCAACGGTTTTGGAGGCGTTGTTTTAGATGGCTTTAGAAAAAATAGCGAATAGCGCTATATGATCCATAAATTAGGCGCGAGTGCATGGATCTCTTCGTCCAAGCTTCCTGAACCCATCCATGGCACTGTGGTGGTTGAATTTTACGTGATTAAGAAACCCCTAATTGGGAGCTCTGCAAACCCTAGACGACATCAATGGCCAAATCACATATATAGCACAAAAACGAAATTAATTGGCATGGTTAGCATCAGAACATTATGAGGAACAAGAATCCATGAATCAAATGTTAAAAAAATGCTTAAAATATGAAACACGATGATCAATATTTTTCTATGCAGTTCATGTTCATTCTACCAATTCTTGGAGTCTGAATGGATGCTAACGATTGGAATCGCTTCAGGGAGCCTTGAGGAAGCCTTTGAAACAAGAATTAAGACCTGAATCCTCCTCTAACCACGTTTTCAGAATTGCTTTATTTGACAAAATTTCCAAGTTTGTAAGGTGTTCTTGAGCGCAGTTTTTAGTCTAATACCATTAGGTTTGTGTTCCTGGTTATGTATAGAAGCAATTAGGTTAAGAAACTCAATCAAATCTCTCATAATTATGGATTTTGAACATTTGATTTCAAGGATCTTTTTGAATCTTTTTCCATGTGCATTTTGTATCAATTATGATCAATTAGTCCAATTCTTTCCATGTTTGGGATGTGCACGAGATTTTGAAAGCAAAACATGCATAAAAAGATTTTTTAGGTCAAAGTAGATATTTTTCACATATTTAATTGATTTAATTGAATTAATATGAATAAAAATTCAAATAAATAAATAAAAAATGAGAAAATACTTCGCTTTGGGCCAAGTGGTCGTGCATATGCTTGGAATGATGAATCTTGGAAGAAAAATGGGCCCATTAGCAATTTTAGGTCATTTGAAGTAAAGTTGACTTTTCAAAATTCCCAAAAATTTCCCAACTTCCACAAGGCATAACTTGCTCAATTTTTAAGCTTTTCTCATGTTCTTGGACATTTTGGAAAGGTCTTTGAGTCCTCTAACCAATGCCTTTGGTCCCATGTCATTTGGGTTTACCAATCTCAAGTTATGGCCTTTGACTTAAAGTCCCTTTTTGTTGACTTTTGAAAATGACCTATAATGTTGAAATTGATAACTTTTTGTGAGAGCATTTCTTGGACTTGAAATATGAAGATGAGTTGTAGGAAATGTCTTTCTCTTCAAAATGAGCTTTGGATGGAATTTTTCTGATAATCCATGTGAAAGTTATGCCCTGGTCAATTTCAGTTGACTTTTTCAACTGTCCAAATATAGTAACTTTTGCATCTTGATGATTTTCTGAGCCAAATTTTGAGAATCATGATCAAGCATTGATCAAATGATGTTTGTGGCTTCAAAATGATATGTTGACCAAAAATTTGAACTTTTGACTGCCAAATGACCATTTTGCCCCTACAGTTGACTGTAGTGCAATTTAGGGTTTTGACTGTGCAATTTTGAGCTGAATGCCTTGAAACTTGATATGAGGATGCTTGACCACATTTGTAGGCATATGAGACTTGATTGGACCTCTGAAATCTTCATTTTCTTGATCAGAACACAAACCCTAGTTTTGACTGTATAGGAGACAGTTGCACTGCACAACCCTTGGGGAATTTTGTGACTTGGCTTGGCAATTTCTTGAAGAATATGGGAGGGCAAATTTTGGGGTGCAACAGTTGCCCCTGTTCAATCTTCTTAGACCTGAGGATGCAGATTGGCTGGCGTGCCTTTCGTAATCCGAGGGTAGAAGATGATTGGACACTAGAGTGCCCAGAAATTTGCGCTCACATAGTAGTAGTGATGATGGGGGAATGGGCTTATAGATGCCATTTGGAGATTGCTGGATAGGGTGATGGGCTTATAGATGCCATCTGAATGTTGATTGCGGGGGAGATTCCTTAGCGAGAACCTGCATACCTGCAAAAGAAAAATGAGTACCTGACATGTTGCAGGAGCTGATTTTAGATGCTTGGTATAGATATGTCCTGACTGGTTACGGGAGCTGGGTCTGGAGCTTCAAACGCTGATGAATGAACCAGAGATGATTACTGCCTTAGCATGAATGGTAAGAGAACCTTGGGTGATTTTAACTTCAACAACGCTCGTTGAGAAAAATCTTGGCGGGAATTACCCTCTTTGCAGTATCGGGAAGAGAACCATAGAAAATTTATAATCTGAAAGGGAATCACCTCACTCGCCGTCGGAGAGGGGAATTATAGGAAAAGGAATTGTCACCTCACACACCGTCGGAGAGGGAACCATAAGAGACTATCACCTCACACTCATCGTCGGAGAGGGACACATCTGAAGAAGGAATTACCACCTCACGCACTTGTCGGAGAGGGGACTATAAGGAGATTATCACCTCACACTCATCGTCGGAGAGGGAAACATCTGAAAAAGGAATTACCACCTCACGCACTTGCCGGAGAGGGGACCATAGGAGACTATCACCTCACACTCATCGTCGGAGAGGGAAACATCTGAAGAAGGAATTACCACCTCACGCACTTGTCGGAGAGGGGACCATAAGGAGATTATCACCTCACACTCATCGTCGGAGAGGGAAACATCTGAAAAAGGAATTACCACCTCACGCACTTGCCGGAGAGGGGACCATAGGAGACTATCACCTCACACTCATCGTCGGAGAGGGAAACATCTGAAGAAGGAATTACCACCTCACGCACTTGTCGGAGAGGGGACCATAGGAGACTATCACCTCACACTCATCGTCGGAGAGGGAAACATCTGAAGAAGGAATTACCACCTCACGCACTTGTCGGAGAGGGGACCATAAGGAGATTATCACCTCACACTCATCGTCGGAGAGGGAAACATCTGAAAAAGGAATTACCACCTCACGCACTTGCCGGAGAGGGGACCATAAGAGACTATCACCTCACACTCATCGTCGGAGAGGGAAACATCTGAAGAAGGAATTACCACCTCACGCACTTGCCGGAGAGGGGACCATCACTTCTGCTGAGTCTTTATCAGAAAAATCTGTTGGGAGTCGATTTAGCTGGACTAGAGAAGGCTTTGAAATATGTTTAAGCATTTAACTGCGTCTTTCCTGAAAGGTAAAGGTTAGTCATATGCAATGCATGATATGGATCAAGCAATGATGTTCTCAACATAAATGAGATTTGTATGATATGATGCGTCTATGCATGCTATAATGATGTATGTGACGTTTTATGAATGTTTTCGTCTAGGAAAGTAAATCCTTGACGGGTGCCGGGAAGTCATATCCTGGGCTGATGTTGGAGAATAAGCTTTTACTTCCGCTGGGGGTGATGGTTGCAAGAATACCGGTAAGAGAAGATGACTCCGTTGCGGAATGAACTTGGCGAATAGATGATTCTGCGGGGAGAAAAATACTCTAGCGACCACGCTTGGGGAATGATAATCTGTGGGGATAGAGATGCTTTGCTGAATTGTTGATAACTTGCTGAGGATACCTTTGTTGTTGGAAGTGTTGATGGACTTCGCTGGGGTAAGAAGACTTCGTTGACGACGCTCTTTCCGTGGCTTTTGGCTGAGGATAACTCAGTTATGTCCTATTAAGGAAATAACTCTTTAAATCAAGTCGGACGGCGCGTTCGTGCTCTCGTGAGGGGATAAGCTTCCAGAATTTACTGGGGATAAGCTTACTGCTTGGGGAGATAAATTCCAATTTTCCTGGGGAGCTGGATTGGACTCTCCTGGGGAGTTTTGAATTGCTGGGGGAGTGATCCCTTTGAATGTTGGTATACCGCCGGGGAACAATCTTTAGACCAAGACTGCCGGGGATGCTCGTTAAGAATATATGTGTTGCTGCTGGGGGAGTATTGAGATCTACTGGAGGATACTCAATTTCCTTGAGATTTGATAACTCTTCTTGGAGGAGAATGTACTGTTTTGCTGACTTATTCTCTGGGGAATTCAGGTATACTGGTCATGTTCTTTAGCTGAACCTACCCTGATACCTTGGAGGATAGAACAATCAGATTGCTTAGACCACTCTTTATTGCCCCTGTTTCTATGGGGGAGGCACTTGTGGGGTGCTGATAGTTATTGATGGACAAACCTTCTTCTGGTAGGCAGGTGACAAGATGACAGGACATAGTCGTACGCTTTGATCCCTAACTTTTGCCTGGACTGCCCTTTCGGGTTTTCAGTCCACCGGGATACCCATTTTTGCTCAAGCCGCCTTTTCAGGTTTTCGACTTGCCGGGTGTACAGATTTTTTTCATTTCATCCCTTCATTTTGCCCGAACCCTTTTGGTTCGCCGGGAAGCCCTTATTTTTGCCTAGGTATGTCAACCTAGCGGGTCTTTGACTTTGCGTAGTATTTTTTCGACTATGTCCATGCTCTTAGAATGCAGGGAGGTGCCCCTGGCTGCTTGTGTTGCCATATTACCAGAAGGTGTCTGATCGTGCAAGATTCGTTTCTGGAGTGCCCCAAGTGACTCGGGCAGAGATTTGCCCCCAGGCTTTTTGGCCTTTTGAGAGATTCTCTGGATCTTGACTTAACTGCCCCAGATGGTAGACCATGATCATGTCGTGCCCCTTGATTGGAGATACTCTTGTTCATTGGACTTTCTTCATGCGGATTTCTATGCTGTTCAAACAAAAAGTCATATGCAAACAAAGTTATGTTAAAAATGCAAAGCTTATGTCTGTCTCGGAGATTTTGAAAATGCATTCTTTTTCATAAAACAAGTGAATGTTTGTAAAACGTGATGTCAACTCCGTATTTACCGTAAGCCTTAAGGAGTCAGGATACCTTTCGTAACAGTATGCTTTCGAACTAACCCATGCTTCAGCTAGGACTTTTGAGGGTTGTAACGTGGCCTGGTTCATGGTTTAGGAAACAAAGGATAAAGGCTCAAATTATTTGTACCCACCCGCTCTTCGTGATGTTCTCCAAACCTAAACTCAGTTGATCGTGCGTTAGACCTTATTTGAGTCTTTGCTTTGATGTTCCAATAATGGTTCAGATGTTGATGATTTATTTTGAACAAGCAGTCATTTTTTACTTTGGTTGAGGGTTTGTAAGACCTCTTTCTTTTTGATTTCGTTATCCCTATTTTTTGCCTGAACTGTTTCTTTTTGGAATTACAGTCAGCGGGATGCCCAAGTTTCATAAGTCCCTTTTTATAGGTTTTGACTTCTTGGGCTTTTCGTTTATGATTTTTTTGATAATGACTGCCTTTCTTTATTGATCATTCGGAACCATCACTGTCTTTCTTTGTTTTATAAGGACCTCTTTGGTGCCATTCGTTATGCACTTGGATCAACTGAGAGACTACCCTGCCCCAGGTTATGATTAAGGGTTCTGATTTTCGAAAATAAAAACTCCTACTTCTTTGGCTCAGAGGGGTTGACGAGGGATTATCTTCCTTATAACTCCAGTGTTTAGGAATTGAAACAATGCCTGTACCTCATCAGCGGGGTCTGTTCAAAAGCATACTGTGGATTATGGTATCGTTTTCGTCATCCTCCCTCAAGAGGCTTAGAATTAACGAGAGTTGACATCAAAAAAAATATGAAAACAATTTGCATATAGTGAATGCGAATATATTGATTCAAAATAGACATAAGCGATGCATTAATGGAATAACAATGTTTTAACATGAATAAATGTTTGAACGGTCAAAAGAAAAACACAACTTGAACATTCAAATGAACAAAAGTTTCCTAGTCTCGGAGCTTGTCACTTCAACTGGTGAGCCTTGGAGAAATGTTAGAAAAATTCAGCCTGTCCATCTTGTGTGAACTCCAATGCCCCTTCATCGATCAGGTCCTGGATTTTGTTCCTCAGATCCCAACATTCATTGGTATCATGTCCTGGGCTAGCAGAGTGGTAGGCACACCTCTTATTGGGATCATAGGCAAGAGATGCTGTGTTGGGGTTCCGGGGATGAGCCCTTAATGTGATCAGATTCAACCTCAATAGGCGTTGCAAAGCTTGATACAGCGACATGTTGAGCGGGGTGAATTGCCTTCTGGGCTTGTCTGGCTGAAACTGGTGAGGTTGATGCTGAATTTGTGGCACTGGAGCCATTTGAGGAGCTTTCCCCTTATCCTCTTGTCTCGAGGATGATTGGATGATGAATGGCTTTTTACCCTTAGATGTTTGCCCCAGTTGGTTACCCTGAAGCAGTTGGTTGACGAGAAACCGGAGCTCATCTTGTCTTTGAGCTAAACCTTGAATGGCATTCCTCTGCCCCAGCATCTGGGCTTTCATTGCATCCATCTCCGCTTGTAGGTGTTTTAGCCCTTCATCCTCAGCACTGTCCCTGACTAGAGTCTCCATGAGAAGTGTCTTTAGCTCCTCCTGCCCCTTGGATAGATTCAGGAGGATTTCCCCGAACCGAGTCTCTTGAGTAAGGAGGCCCTGGTTGTCTGGTTGGGAAGCCATTGCTGAAATAAACAGCGGGAAAGGTAAGTAACCTGCAACAAGGGTACCTGTTATGCGATGATATGTATGATATGCATGCAATGTTTTCAAGGACCTCGCGGGGTAAACAAGAAATTTTGTTAGAACTCGGGTCCGGTAGTTTGATTGAAGGGACTGCATGTTGTTGAGAGCCCTTCATCAAGGGTCAAAGGCTCACCATATCCAGTGGGTCATAGCCCCTGACAACCCTGGCTAGAGGAAAATAAATCCTCTTTGCCCCTGGCTAGATGTTTGATTTATCATGACCTGCATCACAAGCCCTTGAGATCCTTGAAATGGGTTAGGATGTATGGAATGGTATGATGTTATGGTATGCATGGGGTAATGTAGGTAACCCTGTTACGAGTCCCAATTAAGGACTGCAAACCAAAACCTGCAAGAAACTCAAGTAAAACTTATCATGAGTCCCAATTAAGGACTGTTAACAAAACCTGCAAGAAACTTAGCAAACCCTGTTATGAGTCCCAGTTAAGGACTATAAACAAAACCTGCAAGAAGTTCATGTGTCTGATAAAGCATGCAAGAAGTCAAGTATGAAGGCACACGAGTCACACACAGAGCCCTTAAAGTTTAGGCCAGCATGAGGTCTAGGTATTACCCTCTTGAAGTTGGTGGATTCATCCTGTCCTATTAGAAGTAACCGGGTTCTAAGGGTCCCAACATCACTGGATTGCTTTCATTGTTCATCGTTTCGATTTAGCCACTAAACTGGCGACCGAAATATTCCAGGAAAGCAACCCTCAATTGAGTGTAGTATCTAGTATCAACCAACCTCGGACTGCACCAAAGTCAGTTATCTCACTACCCTAAAGAGGCCAAGATAGTTCAATTAAGGTTCCTAAGGTCTGTTGATGCTTCATGACACCACGCGGAGGCCCCGTACTCTCCTTGACTGAACTCAAGGGTTACCGGTACACACCAAAGTGCCACATCAACGTAGCAGACTGTTTCAACCATGTCGGTATACCCCGCACAGTTCCCTCACAGCCTTGTTGCTACTTTCTAAGAAAGGTATCCCCCAGATCCGGGTTAGGATCTATAGAACTCCCAAGCAACCCACAATTTAAAGCATACAAGGAAAACAATTGAAAACATAGTTATTAGCTAGCCCTAAGGTACACCCCACTTTAAGTTTATCCCCAACAGAGTCGCCAGTTCTGTGATCGGTGGATCTGGAACTGACTGTTTAACGCTGGTTCGCGAAATGTCGCGGAAGCAAGAGTCGCCACCGTCTTTTATTTTCTCCAAATGGAAAGGACAAAAGCACAGAAAAATTCCTTATAGAGATTGCTCTCGGCTCGGGAGGTAGATTATAGAAAGGGAAGGTGTTAGCACCCTTTCTATCCATGGTTATCCATGGGCTCTTAGATACTTGCTCAATGTGTTTTCAAAATTGTTTGTTTGTTTTTCAATGTGGGTTTAAAAAGTTTCTTTGAAAAATTTCAGTTCGACTCGTACGTCAGAGTGTTTGAAAAATTTGCTTTGAAAGCTTTTGAAAATGTGTTGGTGAAAAGATGTTTTGATTTGTTTTTGAAATTAGAGCAAGTATCCTTGAGAACCTACCTACCCTAAGGAATTCGTCTGTGTAAGTGTCCTTTAAAGTAGTGCCATCCCACCATTGAGAGGTAGGTAGCACCACCGTTGGAGGTGTTCGGGTCAATTCGAGTTTAGGGACATGGTGATCACCAGAGCAATGGGAAGACACCTTAGAAGCTACCCTCATGCCAGGTTCCCGGATCATGAGGACTTACTAAGACATCCTCTACTCGACGATCACCTTTCGAAAGGCAACAGTGAGGCGTACCCTAGGGGTGGTGTGTGCGATTCTGTGTGTCAGTTTCATTGATATTTGTCTTGTCATGTTCATTGTGATCTACGCTTGATTTTAATTAGGGCCATTCATTCTTGCATGCTTTTTTAACAGTTAATATTTGCGAGGAAAATAAATCTAAACTATTACAAATGGCGCGGGTCCACATCGCCAAAATTAAACCGGACCCGATTTGACAAAAAGTAAATAAAGCAAAGTAAATAACGAAATCGAAAAGTGCGAGAAGTTTAAGTTACAACGCTTTGGGAGAATTACATAATTATAATAAACGACATAAAATAAATGCGCAAATTAGACAATTACGAACATGGGCGTTGGACCCTTTTGCAAAAAATTAAAATTAATAAGGCATTAAAAGTTAAAATTAAATGTTTTTGGTATTTTATGTTTTTTTATGATTTAAGAGAAAAAAGAATTAATTAAAACTAAAAATTGGATGTAAACCCTAATTCTAATTGTTTTTTTTTTAAACTTATTAAAAATGTTGAAGTTTTTAACCTAATTTAACCCAAGTTATTTATGTACAATTAATTATGAAAATCAATAACTAATAATATTATGACCAAAAGGAAAAATTAAAAGGGATGAAAATTGTCAATTAACCTAATTCTACCTTTTTTATATTTAATATGAAAAGAATTAAAATTGCAAAAATCCTAATTAAAACTAAATTCATTATATGTTAATTTATTTACAAGAAAATAATTACAATAAAAATATTTATTATTTTTGGTCTTTTCTGATTTTTTAATGAAGTTTTTATATTTTGTAAAGAAATAATTAATTAATTTAACAAATAAAGAAAATAAAATCATTATTGAAAATAAAATAAAATAAAAAAATGTATAGAGAAGCAAACCAGGGGGGTTTTCTGTCCCAACATGGAGGTATACTTTGAATAACCTGGCCCATTAAGATTCAGATTTGCTGACTTTTCCAAGCACTATGTGGCATGTTGACTGGGACGTAGGGTGCTCTTTGATTCTTGGCCATTGATCTGATTTCACTAAGCACGTGGACGTCTGGATGATGATGGAACATGATATACTTCAGCGTTGTGCCTGCATGGGAACTTATATGGAAAAATAATATGGAATTGTACAGACCTGGGGTTCGAACCCAGGTCTTGGACGTTGAAGCTATCAACGCTTGCCAGCTGAACTATGAAGCGCACGTTAACATGTTATAACAAATAAATAATAAAAAGAAAGACAAACGCGTTAGTGGATTTCTGGCGCGAATTTCAAACCGGCCTATCACGTTTTGACAACGAGGTTGTCTTCTTCATCGTTTTTATTTTTTCTGAAACAAGGCTGTAAGGCAACGGTTTTGGAGGCGTTGTTTTAGATGGCTTTAGAAAAAATAGCGAATAGCGCTATATGATCCATAAATTAGGCGCGAGTGCATGGATCTCTTCGTCCAAGCTTCCTGAACCCATCCATGGCACTGTGGTGGTTGAATTTTACGTGATTAAGAAACCCCTAATTGGGAGCTCTGCAAACCCTAGACGGCATCAATGGCCAAATCACATATATAGCACAAAAATGAAATTAATTGGCATGGTTAGTGTGATACGGTGGGAGAACTGACTTGAGTTTTGCGTTTGTATTCGCAAATGTTGCGGTTAGCAAGAGTCGCCACCGACTTTTTATTTCATCCTAAGGAAAGGTCAAAAAGCACAGCAAAAACCTTTTGAGATGTTTTCTTGGGTTCGGGGAGTAGATTATAGAAAGGGAAGGTATTAGCACCCTTTCTATCCATGGTTATCCATGGGCTCTTAGTTACTTGCTTAGATCACTTGCCTTTTGTTTTCAATTGTTTTAAATGGTGCTTGAGTGTGTGGGTTTTGAAAATGTTTTTTTGAAAAGAGGCCAATGTGGTGGCAACCTTTGTAATGATCCATGTGGGGATGTATACAAAGATGTATGTCTTTTGAAAAAAGTTTTCATTTTGTTTTGAAAGTTTTGTTTTGAAAGTGTTGTGAGGTGTGATTTTGAAATTAGGCAAGTGTTTTGTTTTTGCAAGTTGATTCAAGTAACTAAGAGGTTATCTACTCCTAAATTTCTCAAAAGATCATTGCTATACTTTTAACCCTTTTAACAAGTTTGCTCCACCATTGTATTTGGTGGGCAACCTTGTGTTAGGATGTGAAAGGGACGGGCGCGGGTCATCGTTTAGACCATGATTGCAATGGTGCCAAGTGTCTTTGGGCATTTTTTCTTTAAGGGACTTGATCATTTTTTAGGCAACTTTCGAAAGCGTCATCGAGGGACTATGATCATTTGATATTGTTTTGTTTTGCCAAAGACACCTAACATGCAATATGGCCCATTATTGAAGGCAACAAGTGGAATACCCTAGGGGGTGCGAGTGTGATTTGTGTGTCCATTTTCATGCTTGTTTATCTTGTATTAGGTCAAACTATTTTTTATCGTTTTTTGCATACAAACCCTAATTCTAACATGTTATCATTAGAAAGCGATAAAGTGCGAAATTAAAATTACTAAGCTATTACAAAACCAAATATGGGAAGGGGGGTACAAATGTTCAAATGGGGGATATTGACAAGAATTTAAATCTAAATTATTACATCAATTGAATATTTGCAATTTAAATAATACATAATTAAATGGAAATTAAATAAATATGTGAAATGCAAAAAGAAAGTTTTTTTTTTTTTATGTGTATGAGAAAATATTATTTATGTAAAAGGAAAAAAGAAAATAAAAATATATTATTTTTTGAATATTTTGAATTTAGGGCAAAAACCCTAATTTTAAAGAAAAGGTATTATTTTCTAATTTAATTCAACTATTTATTTATTATGTACAAAAATAAAATAAAATGAAGTGTATTGTGAAAAAAGGTATTTTTATATCAAATATTAATAAAATGAAAAAAATCAAGTATTTTTATATTTTTGTCTTAAATATATTAATAATCACATATATATATATATATATATATATATATATATATATATATATATATATATATATATATATATATATATATATATATATATATATATATATATATATATATATATATATATATATATATATATATATATATATATATATATATATATATATATATATATATATATATATATATATATATATATAACCCTAAATATGTATTATTCTAAAAATAAATATTTATTTAATATTTTAATAAAATAAATAAAAGAGTATTTTTTGTGTGAAATATTTTCAGAGAGTAAATAAAAATAAAAATTGTATTTACATTATTTCTTATTTATTCTAATAATAATACATATATATATATATATTTATGTATAAACAAAGAAATAAATCAAATAAATATGCAATAAATGCAAAAAATAATGAAAAAAATATTTTTAATTTTTTAATGGTATGAGAAAAAATAAACAAAGTCAGCAAAAAAAGGAAAAAGTCAAAAATGTTAAAAAATGAGTAAATGGGCTCAGGGGGGTGTGAGCCAAAAAAGATGGTGTGAAAAGAAAGAACACAAAAGCCCAGCCCAATGAAACACTGTCTTCAACCTCCAGCACAAAACATTTGAAAAACGCGCGCCATGTTCAGCTTCTTCTAACTCTTGATTCCTTGATTTTTTGAACAAACTTCCAACACAAAAGATGTTAAGCATGAAGAGACGGTTCTAACCATATAAAGAACTTGACCTATCTCTCTAAGATGAGGGAGAATTTCTCTCCCCCTCTTTTCTGACCTAGTTTTTCTACCATTTTCAAAGCTTAAATTCTCTCTACTCAGGCAAAAGAAATGAAATGTAAAGATATGTACATGTTCAGGGCTATGAGTAGGACCTTGTTTCTTCACAAACTTAAGACTAAAGATGCCTAATAAGAGAGATACGAATTCAAACTTTTACCTGTGCAGTTGAACTTCAATCTGGAGAATGAGGAACTTTCAGTGCAAGGTGATGATTGGAAAAGCTTCCTTGAGGTCCAGGGATGCTGTTTCAATGCTTACTTTGTCTTGAGAGCTTCTGAATCAAGCTATGGAACTTCAACTGCAAAAGGAAAAAATGAAAATGGTGGAAACTGTTAGAGTGATTACAGGTCAGGTTTTAGGCCATGGTTAGCTTGCATATGTTGTAGGGAAGGTAGAGGAACAGGTCTTGATCAAAATGCTCGAAGGGATTGGGAGTTTGCACTCAAACTGCAGGGGCACCCCCTGTTTGTGCAGTTTGAGGATGATTCTGAGATGGAGGGTGTATTGGAGGTCAAAAGCTCGTGTGTTAGCTTGGATATGTTATGTGTAATGTTTTTGACAACTTTGTTCTTGTGTTTCTAAGCTGAAGAGAGAGTTGGCATGAGTTATGGATGTTTCTTCTATGTGAAGCAAAGAAATGCAAGTTGATGTTCTAGGCATGTAGGGGACCTCCTAATGGGCTGCATAATCTTCTCTTGATCAGAGCAATTTGTCCATAATCTTGTGCCATTCAGATTTAGCTTGTACTTGTTTGATTTTCAAATTGACATAAAGTGAACTTTTGCAAAAATGGATAGTTTACTTTATCTAATTTAGGATTAAACCATTAGACAAAGCTTGAACTCAAAGAACTTGGTCTTAGTACAAAGAATATGCATTAAATTATTGAGTATGGATTGGTTCAAGGACCTGTAATTAAGCATAAAGCAAACTGAATTCAAATTTGCAAGTTTGTGAACATGTCTTGATGAAGAACAAAAGTGAATTTTTGCCAACTTGTGAAATTCGAATCTCTCAAGTTATGAGGTTGTTTGATGAGTTCTTGGACATTTTGGAAAGCTTGGAATGTGTACTACAATCCATCTTTGAAATGCAAATCAAAATTCCAAGTGGAAGGGTATGAAAAGTGGCCTTGAAGTAGGGTAGAAAACCTTGTCAAAATAGGTCAAATTTCACTAAGTTAAAAGATGGTTTAGTGCCCTTATTCAAAAAATCATAACTTGAGATACAAGCTTCAAATGAGAAAACTTTGTGAATCAAAGTTGTAGATTATGCAACAAGCTACAACTTTCATGTTTTGACTTTGGTTTGAATCCAAATGGATCATGGTGAAAAGATGGGGCAAAGTTGGGAAAAAATTAGGGTTTTCCATAACTTAGAAAAATTCTAAGTTATGAAAAAATCCATTTTCAAACCCTAATTTGCATTTTGAGATTTCTTGGTGAACAAGTTTCATGATTTGGCATGTTTTGATGAAAAATGAATCTTGACTCTTGATTTTGACCAAAAAGTCAAAGTTTGACTTTTCAGTATACAGTCAAAATTGATCAATTGACTGGGAAATTCAACTGTCAATCTTGTGTACTTGGGATCTTTTGAGCTTGATGAACATGTCAAGATAATTCCATGGGGTCCTTGAGTCCATATGTGAGCTTGGTTTGCCATTGGCTAGGTCAAACAGTCAAAAATTGCCTTTGTGCAGTCAAAACCCTAGAAATGACCATTTTGCCCTTTTGATGATCTGATCAAATTTCTTGTGGAATTGTGATCCAAACTTGATCAAATGGTCCATGTGAGTTCATAATGTTGATGTGGATCAAATTTCATGAGGTTTGACTGTCAATTGGCCACAGTTGACTTTTCCCCCAATACAGCTGATTTCTAGGTCAACTGTCCAATTGACTGGGTAAAACTTGGAATCAAGACTTGAAACTTGGTATAGGTAAACCTGGGAGTCCAACATGAAGCATGAAAGTCATCTTAGGCATTTTAGGTCAAAACATCTTTGTGCAAACACAAACCCTAATTTGAGTCCACAGTGCAAGGAGAAGTCTTGAGCAGAGGAAACCCTAATTGTATCTTGATCTTCAAATGTCTTGTGATGAGAAAATGTTGAGGAAATGGGAGGGCAAATTTTGGGGTACAACAGTTGCCCCTGTTCAATCTTCTTGGACCTGATGAGTTAGATTGGCAAGTTTGCCTTTCGTGACTCGAGGGTAAAAGGAGATTGGACACTAGAGTGCCCGGAAATTTGCACTCGCATGTTGAAGTATCAATAATGTGATGTCAGGAATGGGCTTACAGATGCCACTTGGAGAGATGGTGGATAGGGTGATAGGCTTACAGATGCCATCTGGAGCAGTGACAGAACTTTGACGGGAATGGGCTTATCGATGCCATTTGGAAGTGTTGATCGCATAAGAGATTCCTTAGCGAGAACTTGTGTATTTGAGAAGGACGGATGTTTTCCTGGCTTGTTACAGGTGTTTGATCTTCAATCTCCTTATGCAGATATGTCCTGGCTAGATACAGGGATTGAGTCTACAATCGGTTGCTCACAGATGTGCCCTGGCTGGATACAGGAGTCGAATCTGGGAATAGTCGTCAATAGATGTGCCCTGGCTGGATACAGGAATCGAATCTTCAAACTCTTCAGACGTGCCCTGGCTAGATACAGGAATCGAGTCTGGAAACGTGGTCAACAGATATGCCCTGGCTGGATACAGGAGTCGAGTCTGGAAACGTGGTCAACAGATATGCCCTGGCTGGATACAGGAGTCGAATCTGGAAATGTTGTAGTTGTTAGATGTGCCCTGGCTGGATACAGGAATCGAATCTTCGAACTCTTCAGACGTGCCCTGGCTAGGTACAGGAATCGAGTCTGGAAACGTGGTCAACAGATATGCCCTGGCTGGATACAGGAGTCGAATCCGGAAATGCTGTCACTCTCAGATGTGCCCTGGCTAGATACAGGTATCGAATCCGGAATTGCGACAGTTGACGGTAATTGTTTTTGGGATTGTCTTTTTCCTGAAAAGGCAAAAATGTAAGTTGTATGCGATGTCATGATGTATGATATGCATGATGTCATGATGTTCAGCATTTATATGCATTTCATCATGTATGTAAGCAAGATGCATGAAAATGTGAAATGTTTATGAGTGTAATTTCATCTTAGGAAAATAAATCCTTGACGAACGGCCGGGAAGCTGCTCTGCGGAAGAGATACTTGGCCGAAGTTTTGATGAGAGGCCTGCTGAGGACTTTAATGATGGATTCCGCTGAGGATAATGATGATAAACTCCGCTGGGGAACTCCAAAGATAAACTCTGCTTGGGAATACCAAAGATAGACTCCGTTGGGGATTGAAGGAACTTTGCCGAGAGCGGTCTTCCGTGGCCTTTAGCTGAGGATAACCCAGTTATAAGTCCTTGTGAGGAAATAACTTTAAATAAAACTTGGGCGAGACGTCCGTTCTTCGCAGGGGATAAGCTTCCAGAATCTACTGGGGATGAGCTTTAAGACCTGCCGGGGATGGGCTTCTTCAGGATCGACGGGGGATCAACTTCTCTTGGGGAAAGTATTGTTGAACCTTGTTTTTACTCTGCGGGGAGTTAAGATGATTTGGCCACATTCTTCAGTTGAACCTACCTTGGTGCCTTGGCGAACAAAAAAACCAGACGGCAATAGACAAACCCACATTGCCCCTGTCTTTGATGTCACCTGTAATCAATCTCTTGTTTCATATGCGAATATTTATGAATCAGCAATTTTAATGTCAAATGCATATATCAAAAAATGAACATTGGACGTTCTTCGCAAGACAAAACAAAAAAGAGGAAAATAATGGCAATTTGTATGGACAAGTGAATTTGTATTGATTTAAATTTTGCCTGTGAATAGGCGTTTTTTGTACAAGAGGCTGACATCCTAGTAAGAGGACATCGCCAAAAAGTATAGAGTTTACAATTTGAAAAAGAAAACAAAACAGCTATGTGAACAATCCCACTGGGTTCCAACTCTGCTATTGCCTTTATGTCTTCGAACGTCTCATCGCTTTGCTGCCTAATTTGAAGATGAAGCTGATTGGTCAATGTCGAAATCTGGAGCCAGATAGTTGATGCCGAATTCCGGATGCGAAGTGATCCAATGAGACATAGTGTTACGCTTTTATCCCTAACTTTTGCCTGGACCGCCCTTTCGGGTTTTCAGTCCACCGGGATACTCATTTTTTGCCCAAGCCGCCCTTTCAGGTTTTCGACTTGCCGGGTGTACAGATTTTTTCATTTCATCCCTTATTTTTGCCCGAACCCTTTTGGTTCGCCGGGAAGCCCTTATTTTGCCTAGGTATGTCAACCTAGCGGGTCTTTTATTTATGCGTAGTATTTTTTCACTATGTCTGCATTGGCGGGGTGAGGAAGGTCGTCACCATCCATGGTGGTTAGGATCATGGCTCCTCCTGAGAACACACGCTTAACCACAAATGGCCCTTCGTAAGTAGGGGTCCATTTGCCCCGGGGATCACTTTGAGGAAGGATGATGCGTTTGATTACCAGGTCCCCAACTTGATACTCTTGTGGTCTGACTTTCTTGTTAAATGCCCTGATCATCCGTTTCTGATACGTTTGACCATGACAGATAGCAGTGAGCCTCTTTTCGTCAATCAGATTTAGTTGATCAAGTCGAGTTTGGATCCAATCATCTTCATTCAAGTCTGCATCCTTCATTATTCGGAGAGAGGGTATCTGGATCTCGATTGGCAAGACTGCCTCCATGCCATAGACCAAGGAGAAAGGAGTTGCCCCGGTCGATGTCCTTGCTGAGGTGCGGTACCCATGAAGAGCGAACGGTAACATCTCGTGCCAATCTTTATAGGTCACTGTCATCTTCTGCACAATTTTCTTGATATTTTTATTGGCTGCCTCTACAGCCCCATTCATCTTCGGCCGGTAGGGGGAAGAATTATGGTGCTGTATCTTGAATTGTTCACAGAGTTCAGTGATCATTTTGTTATTGAGATTGGTACCATTATCCGTAATGATTCTTTCTGGGACGCCGTACCGACAGATCAAATTATGCCGGATGAAACGCGCCACGACGCTCTTGGTTACTGTGGCATAGGAAGCTGCCTCAACCCATTTCGTGAAGTAATCGATCGCCACCAAGATGAAGCGATGCCCATTGGATGCCGTTGGTCGGATCTCACCGATCATATCGATGCCCCACATTGCGAAAGGCCAAGGTGCCGTTAGGACATTCAAAGGAACTGGAGGGATATGCACCTTGTCAGCATAGATCTGGCACTTATGACAAGTTCGGGAGTGTTGGTAACAATCGGCTTCCATCGTGGACCAGAAATATCCTGCCCGAAGGATTTTCTTAGCCATGGTGTGTCCACTGGAATGGGTCCCAAATGTACCTTCATGCAGTTCCATCATAATTTTCTCTGCTTCAGCCTTATCCACACAACGTAACAGAGTTGAATCATGATTCCGTTTGTAGAGAATGCCGTTGCTGAGGAAGAATTTTGCAGCAAACCTCCTCAGGAACTTCTTATCATTGACAGATGCACCTTCAGGGTATTCCTGGGCTTCCAAGTACCTCTTCACCTCGTGATACCAGGGTTTTTCAGTCACCTTCTCAGCCTCGAGCTCGCAGCAGTATGCCGGTTCATCCAACTTCCAGATTATGATTCGGGGAGCCTCATTGTCCCATTTAACTTTGAACATTGAAGACATCGTGGCTAGTGTGTCTGCTAGCTGATTCTCCTCTCTGGGGAAATGCTCAAAAGTTATCTCTTCAAAGTGAGGGAGCAAGGTCGACACATATTCCTTGTAAGGAATGAGATTCGGGTGTTTCGTATCCCACTCGCCTTTGATCTGATTGATCACGAGAGCGGAATCTCCGAAGACACTTAGAAACTTGATCCTCAAATCGATTGCAGCTTGTAAACCCATGATACATGCCTCATATTCTGCCATATTGTTGGTACAGCTGAAACATAATCGGGCGGTGAGGGGAGTATGAGTTCCCTTGGGAGATATGATTACAGCGCCGACGCCGTTACCCAAAGCATTGGAGGCTCCATCAAAATGCATAGACCATCGGGATCCTTCCTCAGGTCCTTCATCCGGTCCAGGTACTTCACAGTCAGTTACCACCATGATGTCTTCGTCCGGAAAATCAAAGTTCAATGATTGATAATCGTCCACAGGTTGGTGTGCCAAATGATCAGCCAGTACACTTCCCTTTATTGCTTTCTGAGTTGTATACTGGATGTCATATTCTGTTAAGATCATTTGCCATCTCGCTATTCTCCCAGACAGAGCGGGCTTTTCAAATATGTACTTAATGGGATCCATCTTTGAAAT
The DNA here is from genome assembly GCA_948472305.1 of Vicia faba. Taxonomy (NCBI): domain Eukaryota; kingdom Viridiplantae; phylum Streptophyta; class Magnoliopsida; order Fabales; family Fabaceae; genus Vicia; species Vicia faba. Next base: position 35,900,308 of record OX451737.1, on the reverse strand, counting down.
CAATAAGGTAGTGTGAGTCAGCATATACTGTCTCAGCCGGCGAGCAGCCCATACAAGAGCGCAGCAAGTTTTCTCAAGCAGTGAGTAACGAGACTCACAGTCGGTAAACTTTTTGCTCAAGTAATAAATAGCGTGCTCTTTTCGGCCAGACTCGTCATGCTGCCCCAGCACACACCCCATTGAATTATCAAGCACTGTCAAGTAAAGTATCAGAGGTCTTCCTTCCACCGGTGGCATAAGAATGGGTGGCTCTTGGAGATATTCCTTTATTCTTTCAAAGGCGGCCTGACATTCATCATTCCAGCGTACCACTTGATCTTTCTTCAGTAATTTGAAGATTGGCTCACAAGTAGCAGTCAGATGTGAGATGAATCGGGCAATGTAATTCAGTCGTCCTAGGAAACCTCTGACTTCTTTCTCTGTTTTTGGAGTCGGCATCTCTTGTATGGCTTTTACCTTGGCAGGATCTACCTGAATACCTTTATCACTTACAATGAAACCTAACAACTTTCCGGATCTTACCCCAAAGGTGCATTTGTTGGGATTCAACCTCAGCTTGTATAACTTGAGTCGGTCAAACAACTTCCTCAGATGGTCAAGGTGCTCCTCCTCAGTTTGAGACCTTGCAATCATGTCATCAACGTATACCTCAATTTCATGATGGATCATATCATGGAACAAAGCAACCATGGCACGTTGATAGGTTGCCCCAGCATTTTTCAATCCGAATGGCATGACCTTATAACAGAAGGTCCCCCACTGAGTCACAAATGTAGTCTTCTCCATATCTTCAGGAGCCATCTTGATCTGATTATACCCTGAGAAGCCATCCATGAAGGAGAACACCTTGTGTTGAGCTGTATTGTCAACAAGGACATCGATGTGAGGTAGGGGAAGTCATCTTTGGGGCTGGCCCTGTTCAGATCCCTGTAGTCAACACACATTCTGACCTTACCGTCCTTTTTCGGCACTGGCACAACATTGGCAACCCACTGAGGGTAAGAAGTTACTGCAAGGAACCCGGCATCAAATTGCTTCATAACCTCGGCCTTGATCTTTTCAGACATCTCTGGACGCATCCGTCGGACTTTCTGCTTTACCGGAGGGCAGTCTTCCTTGGTTGGCAGGTGGTGAACTACAATGTCGGCATCCAAACCAGGCATATCTTCATAGGACCAAGCAAAAATCTCCATGTAATCTTGCAGCATCTGGATCAATCGTTGCTTCACGCTGAGCTCTAGATTGGCACCAATCTTGACTTCTTTCCTATCCGTCTCAGTACCCAAGTTAATTGTCTCCACAGGCTCTTCATGTGGTTGAATAGCCCTCTCTTCCTGGAGTAGCAGTCTTGCGAGTTCACCAGGCACTTCGCAATCATCTTCACCTTCGTCTTCGGCCAAGTTGATCGGATTTTCGAAGTCATAACTGGCGGTAGCAGAGCTGTTACCAGTGAGATCCAGAGTGGATTGAAACCTGTATAAGTGAGTGTGTGTAAATATAGCTGTTTTGCAATATATATAACACAGAAAGAAAAAGAGCACAAGATTTGAAATGCAACAAACGTCCAATGTTTTGATTGATGATATATGAAAATGTCATACAAAAAGCCCTCACAAATGGAGCTACGATGTCCCGGGCAGGACACCGAGCCAACAAAGTTTTAACATATTGTTTGTTACAAATTTGGAAATCAAAAGAAATCAATTACTGCGTGACAAATGTGATAGGGGTAAAATCCCTTGCTGTCCAGTTGCTCGGTCCGTCGCTGGCAGTCGGGTAGATCCAACTGTCAAACTCAGCTTCCTCCACATCCTCCTCGATAGCATTCACCCTTGAGCTGGAAATAAACACCGGAGCCTTTCCGATCTTCTCTTTGCGCACCGCCTTCTGAGCCTCTGCAGTAAAGCCTAGCCCAAACTTGTCGTTCTTCTGAGTGAAGTCAGGAAGCTGACCCCAGTGTGCACAATTGCCTTTCTGAACTACAGCCCGGGCATCCCTTAGGGAAGCCATCTTCAAGGAATCATTCTCTTCGGCCGTTGTCTCTGCAGCTGCTGAAATTGGATGCACCTCCTTGAAATGCTGGAAAGGGGTTTCAATGAACTCTCCGTCCATCTCGATGTACCTGAAGGAATTCAAATGGCTCACCATATACTCCTCTTCTCCTTGTACAGTGACGATCTTCCCCCTGACGGGATACTTCAGCTTTTGGTGCAAGGTGGAGGTCACTGCCCCAGCTTTATGGATCCAAGGTCGACCCAACAGACAAGAGTATGATGGACGTATATCCATCACGTAAAAGGTAGAGTCAAACACTTGAGAGCCCACACGAATAGGGATGTTAACCTCTCCATGAACCATCCTTTTGGAACCGTCAAAGGCCCTGACGATGATATTGCTGGGTTTCAACTCCAGGCCCTCATAATCCAGACGATCTAAAGCCTTTTTCGGAAGAACATTCAAGGAAGAACCAGTGTCCACCAATACATGTGCCAGAGTAGTGCCCCTGCATTCAATAGAGACATGCAGGGCATCATTGTGGTCTCTCCCTTTTGCGGTCAGGTCAGCATCTGAAAAGCCCAAGCCGTTGTCCGCCGTCAGATTTGCTATGCATTCAGTGAACTGAACTGCAGACGTCTCCTGCGGCACGTGGGCCATCTTGAGAAATGAGATTAAGGCCTTAGCATGAGCCTCGGAGCATAGCAATAGGGAGAGCAGGGAGATCTTGGAGGGTGTATGCCCCAACTGCTCGACAATATTAAAATCACTTTTCTTTATTATTTTCAGAATCTCCTCCATTTCTTGTCGGGAGGCCTCAGCATTTACGGGTATTGGTGCCTCCATCCGGGCAGGCTCTTCTTCAATCCCTTTGCCCCGAGCATTTGATGACTCGGCAGCAGGGGACACAATTTGATCAGCAACAGGACTTGGTAAACTTGCAGGTTTTATGAGGAGGGGTTTTCGAATAGCGGGCGGCGCAATGTCAGGCGAGAAGAGCCTGCCACTGCGGGTGACTTTAGCTGGACCGGTGATATCGCAGATACTGGCACTAGCATCAAATTCTTGCTTGATTCCATTTACATATACGTCTGCCCCATAATGCCAGGGGACAGCTTTATCAGACACGTAGGAGAGGGGTCCTGGAACAGTAATGATCACAGGCGCAACTGTCAAGATTTGAATAGGCTTCTTTGGGGGAGCCTTGATTGGATTTTTGAAGATGGTAATCACGGAAACTTCTTTCATCGGAACCAATTGAACAGCAGTCTTTTTGAATAGAATCTCCTTGCTATCCATTAGGCCTTGGATGCCTAACCTTAGCAAGGGACAATCAGATAGGGAAATAGCACAGAATGGGCAACCTTCGCCGCAACCCGGAAATAAACCGGCCTGCAGTAGGTTCTTCTTAACAGTCTTCAAAGGGGTAACAACTTCATCTACCGAAACAGCGTACACTTCTTCCTCAATGGCATTTACCCTATGCTGGGGCATAGGAGCCGTTACAACATTCGGTCTTTCCGGCGCTTCAAACTGAATTTCTTTTGCGTCAATTAGATCTTGCACTTTGTTTCTCAAGGCCCAGCAATCATCAGTAGTGTGCCCGGGACTATCAGAATGATAAGCACACCGGGCATTTGGGTTGTATTTAGGAGACGCAGTGTTGACGACTTTAGGAGCTTCTTTGAGGGTCACCAGGTTGGTGGATAACAGTTGGGGTAAAATTTGAGATAATGTCATACTCAATCGGGTATACTGCCTCTTGGGCCTTTCACTTCTTTGTTGATTGTACTGCTGAGGAGCAGCAACAGGTTTAGAGATGACCAAAGCATTGACGGCTTGGCGACTTTCGGGCTTGACTTGTCTTCTAGGACCATAGACGGCACTTGCTTCTTTCTTAAACGGCCTCTTCTCAGCACTTGTAGAGGCAGCCTTTTGTATCTTGCCTGACCTGATGCCAGCTTCAATTCTTTCTCCCGTTAATATCAAATCTGTGAACCCAGCGGAGGAGTTACCAACCAAATGATTGAAAAACGGACCAGACAACGTTCCCAGAAACATATCAACCAGCTCTCGATCAGTTAATGGAGGCTGCACCCTGCCAGCCAAATCTCTCCATTTTTGAGCGTACTCTTTGAACCCTTCACCCGTCCCTAGAGACATACCCTGAAGTTGGGTACGCGTAGGAGCGAGATCAGAATTGTATTGGTATTGTCTGTAGAATGCGGTTGCCAAATCTTCCCAGTGTCGGATGCTAGTTCCATCTAATTGGTAGAACCATTCAAGCTGAGACCCCGAGAGGCTGTCTTGGAAGAAGTGAATCCAGAGGTTCTTATCCGCCGTGTAAGGTTGGATTTTCCTTACATACGACCTCAGATGCAGCTTTGGGCAGGAGACCCCATCATACTTGGCGAAGGCAGGCGCCTTAAACTTGTGTGGAATGACTACCCCAGAAGATAACCCCAAATCTCCGAAATCCAGTCCCGGCACATTCTGAATCTCCATGGCGCTCAAGCGGTCCTCCAATTGTTTGTATCTGTCAGCAGCAGGTGGGTATTGTTCGTCGTTATAGTCCGTCTCGTTGTCGGAGACTGCGGGGCTAGGAGCTCCTCCCCCTTGGGGACTATTTTTCTCAGCAGAAGAAGTGGTTGGATCAGCTTCATTGTGGAGTGTGTTCCCAAATCTGCGTCCGGTGTTGAACAATGCAGTCCTCTTTTTCTTCTTCTTCTTCATGAGTAGAGTCTTCAACTCTTGCTGACCTTGGGCTAGGCTTAGGACCATCTCTTGAAACTGTGCACTTTGGGCCTGAAGGGCCTTGGTTGCTTGCTCACTGGAGGACTCTGGATTCATGATGACTATGCACACAAACAGCGAAAAATTAAGCAACCTGTGAAATAGGGTACCTGCTATGCATATGGTGCAATGGAATGCGTATGTATGCAATGCATTCAAGGATTTAGAACATTCAAAATTTGTTGTAGACAAAAAGGAACGCACATCATATTAATAAGGAGGAATTCGTTAGTACATAAATGCCTCATGGGCCAAATATTACAAAATAACTCCTTAAGGTAAAAAGACATTGCGCATCCTCTTTGGCGCGATGTAGGTGTTGAGATTCCTTTCCTCGTGCAGCAGGCGGGTGAGTTCCAGGACCTTCTTTTCACTAGCATGTAGACTGGTCTCAAGAGAATTCCGTTCTTCCTTAAGTTGGATCCAGCTCTTCTGCATCTCTTCCCAGGAGGTGGGCATGTCGGGATGTTGAATGGTGTAGGATGCTTCTCCTTCCAAGACTGGCTCTTTGATTACAGGTAGCATGTGAGGGTAAGGCATTACTAACTTCTGGGAGCGGGCTCGTACCCACTTGAGGTAAGGTTCCAACGGGATGGAGTTCCGGTGCCCCAATGTCTTGCTGTCTATCCTACTTGGCATCCTCCAAGCTCTGATAAATCTCTGACGAAGTCCTTGAGTATCGTTGTCGAAATCGAAAACTATGTCAGGAACTAACATGTCATGAGGGCCATCCTTCCGAGCATAACCAAACTGTCTCCAAGCCAGGCATGGGTTGTAGGTGATACCTCCTTTGATTCCAAATAAAGGAACATTAGGGTATTCCCCACAACGATCCATGATAGTGATGTCTTCCCTAGACCTAGGGCACCAATGTATATCTGCATGCGTGAGAGTCATTAACCGTTGTGACCATCTCAAACCCCGCTCGTTCTTCAAAACTGATTGTGGAAGATGCGAAATAAACCACCTTCCCAAGAGAGGAGTGCAACACATAAGGACACCCCTTCTCCTCATGGTTCGAGTGTAACATGAGTGAAGGATGTCCCCCAACAGTGTAGGTATAGGATTCCTGGTCATAAAGATCTGGACAGCACTGGTATCAATAAGCTGATCTGGGTTAGGGAACAACACCAAACCATAGACAAGGAGGGCCATGACTTCTTCAAAAGCTCGTAGGTCAAGAGAGTTCCAACATTCTTGAGCCTTTTCAAACAGAAATCTAGCTAAGAATCCTTTGATACCACTTCTAACTTCCCAATGTCCCTTGAGGTCAGATGTCTGTAGGTGCAAGGCTTTAGCAATCTCTTCAAGCTTGGGTTCCTCTTCCATACCGTTGTAGGGTAGTTGATCAAGGATAGGGACCTTCAGAAGTCGGGAGAACTCTTCCAATGTAGGCACCAACTGATAATCCGGGAAGGTGAAGCAGTGATGCAGAGGGTCAAAGAATTGGAACAGGACCTTTATCAAGTCCTCCTCAATGTTGGTGTTAACCAAGTTGATGAGTCTCCCATGTCTCTCACTGAATGAAGAACCCTCGGGAATCCTGGACAGAAGCTCCTTAAGCTGAGGAGGGATCTTTACAAGGCTAATCTGAATTGTCTTTCTACGAGCAGTTTCCATGTCCTATAAAACAAGAACAAAGATGAAGATTCGAAACCCTTGAAATGGTTAGTCAATGCTCATGATGTTTGTATGATGTAATGATGTGATGAGTAAATGCACTATAAACATTCACAGAGGCAAAACATGGTAAGGCACACAAGTCACACCAACCCTTAGAGTTTAGGCTTGCATGGGGTCTGGGTATTACCCTCTTGAAGCTTGGTGGGTTCAACCTGTCCTATCAAAAGTAACCGGGTTCTAAAGGTCCCAATATCACTGGATTGCTTTCATTGTTCATCGTTTCGATTTAGCCACTGAACTGGCGACCGAAATATTCCAGGAAAGCAAACCTCAATTGAGTGTAGTATCGAGTATCAAACAACCTCGGACTGCACCAAAGTCAGTTATCTCACTACCCCTAAAAGGCCAAGATGGTTCAATTAAGGTTCCTAAGGTCAGTTGATGCTTCATGACACCACGCGGCGGCCCCGTACTCTCCTTGACTGAACTCAAGGGTTACCGGTACACACCAAAGTGCCACATCAACGTAGCAGACTGCTTCAACCATGTCGGTATACCCCGCACAGTTCCCTCACAGCCTTGTTGCTACCTAAAAGGGTTTCCCCAGATCCGGGTTAGGATCTATAAAACTCCGATACAAAGCCCACAATATGTAAAAGCAAACAAAGCAAGCAATTGAAAACAAAGGTGATCTAAACCCTAAGGTTACTCCACTTTAAAAGTTCTCCCCAGCAGAGTCGCCAGTTCTGTGATACGGTGGGAGAACTGACTTGAGTTTTGCGTTTGTATTTGCAAATGTTGCGGTTAGCAAGAGTCGCCACCGACTTTTTATTTCATCCTAAGGAAAGGTCAAAAAGCACAGCAAAAACCTTTTGAGATGTTTTCTTGGGTTCTGGGAGTAGATTATAGAAAGGGAAGGTATTAGCACCCTTTCTATCCATGGTTATCCATGGGCTCTTAGTTACTTGCTTAGATCACTTGCCTTTTGTTTTCAATTGTTTTAAATGGTGCTTGAGTGTGTGGGTTTTGAAAATGTTTTTTTGAAAAGAGGCCAATGTGGTGGCAACCTTTGTAATGATCCATGTGGGGATGTATACAAAGATGTATGTCTTTTGAAAAAAGTTTTCATTTTGTTTTGAAAGTGTTGTGAGGTGTGATTTTGAAATTAGGCAAGTGTTTTGTTTTTGCAAGTTGATTCAAGTAACTAAGAGGTTATCTACTCCTAAATTTCTCAAAAGATCATTGCTATACTTTTAACCCTTTTAACAAGTTTGCTCCACCATTGTATTTGGTGGGCAACCTTGTGTTAGGATGTGAAAGGGACGGGCGCGGGTCATCGTTTAGACCATGATTGCAATGGTGCCAAGTGTCTTTGGGCATTTTTTCTTTAAGGGACTTGATCATTTTTTAGGCAACTTTCGAAAGCGTCATCGAGGGACTATGATCATTTGATATTGTTTTGTTTTGCCAAAGACACCTAACATGCAATATGGCCCATTATTGAAGGCAACAAGTGGAATACCCTAGGGGGTGCGAGTGTGATTTGTGTGTCCATTTTCATGCTTGTTTATCTTGTATTAGGTCAAACTATTTTTTATCGTTTTTTGCATACAAACCCTAATTCTAACATGTTATCATTAGAAAGCGATAAAGTGCGAAATTAAAATTACTAAGCTATTACAAAACCAAATATGGGAAGGGGGGTACAAATGTTCAAATGGGGGATATTGACAAGAATTTAAATCTAAATTATTACATCAATTGAATATTTGCAATTTAAATAATACATAATTAAATGGAAATTAAATAAATATGTGAAATGCAAAAAGAAAGTTTTTTTTTTTTTATGTGTATGAGAAAATATTATTTATGTAAAAGGAAAAAAGAAAATAAAAATATATTATTTTTTGAATATTTTGAATTTAGGGCAAAAACCCTAATTTTAAAGAAAAGGTATTATTTTCTAATTTAATTCAACTATTTATTTATTATGTACAAAAATAAAATAAAATGAAGTGTATTGTGAAAAAAGGTATTTTTATATCAAATATTAATAAAATGAAAAAAATCAAGTATTTTTATATTTTTGTCTTAAATATATTAATAATCACATATATATATATATATATATATATATATATATATATATATATATATATATATATATATATATATATATATATATATATATATATATATATATATATATATATATATATATATATATATATATATATATATATATATATATATATATATATATATATATATATATATATATATATATATATATAACCCTAAATATGTATTATTCTAAAAATAAATATTTATTTAATATTTTAATAAAATAAATAAAAGAGTATTTTTTGTGTGAAATATTTTCAGAGAGTAAATAAAAATAAAAATTGTATTTACATTATTTCTTATTTATTCTAATAATAATACATATATATATATATATTTATGTATAAACAAAGAAATAAATCAAATAAATATGCAATAAATGCAAAAAATAATGAAAAAAATATTTTTAATTTTTTAATGGTATGAGAAAAAATAAACAAAGTCAGCAAAAAAAGGAAAAAGTCAAAAATGTTAAAAAATGAGTAAATGGGCTCAGGGGGGTGTGAGCCAAAAAAGATGGTGTGAAAAGAAAGAACACAAAAGCCCAGCCCAATGAAACACTGTCTTCAACCTCCAGCACAAAACATTTGAAAAACGCGCGCCATGTTCAGCTTCTTCTAACTCTTGATTCCTTGATTTTTTGAACAAACTTCCAACACAAAAGATGTTAAGCATGAAGAGACGGTTCTAACCATATAAAGAACTTGACCTATCTCTCTAAGATGAGGGAGAATTTCTCTCCCCCTCTTTTCTGACCTAGTTTTTCTACCATTTTCAAAGCTTAAATTCTCTCTACTCAGGCAAAAGAAATGAAATGTAAAGATATGTACATGTTCAGGGCTATGAGTAGGACCTTGTTTCTTCACAAACTTAAGACTAAAGATGCCTAATAAGAGAGATACGAATTCAAACTTTTACCTGTGCAGTTGAACTTCAATCTGGAGAATGAGGAACTTTCAGTGCAAGGTGATGATTGGAAAAGCTTCCTTGAGGTCCAGGGATGCTGTTTCAATGCTTACTTTGTCTTGAGAGCTTCTGAATCAAGCTATGGAACTTCAACTGCAAAAGGAAAAAATGAAAATGGTGGAAACTGTTAGAGTGATTACAGGTCAGGTTTTAGGCCATGGTTAGCTTGCATATGTTGTAGGGAAGGTAGAGGAACAGGTCTTGATCAAAATGCTCGAAGGGATTGGGAGTTTGCACTCAAACTGCAGGGGCACCCCCTGTTTGTGCAGTTTGAGGATGATTCTGAGATGGAGGGTGTATTGGAGGTCAAAAGCTCGTGTGTTAGCTTGGATATGTTATGTGTAATGTTTTTGACAACTTTGTTCTTGTGTTTCTAAGCTGAAGAGAGAGTTGGCATGAGTTATGGATGTTTCTTCTATGTGAAGCAAAGAAATGCAAGTTGATGTTCTAGGCATGTAGGGGACCTCCTAATGGGCTGCATAATCTTCTCTTGATCAGAGCAATTTGTCCATAATCTTGTGCCATTCAGATTTAGCTTGTACTTGTTTGATTTTCAAATTGACATAAAGTGAACTTTTGCAAAAATGGATAGTTTACTTTATCTAATTTAGGATTAAACCATTAGACAAAGCTTGAACTCAAAGAACTTGGTCTTAGTACAAAGAATATGCATTAAATTATTGAGTATGGATTGGTTCAAGGACCTGTAATTAAGCATAAAGCAAACTGAATTCAAATTTGCAAGTTTGTGAACATGTCTTGATGAAGAACAAAAGTGAATTTTTGCCAACTTGTGAAATTCGAATCTCTCAAGTTATGAGGTTGTTTGATGAGTTCTTGGACATTTTGGAAAGCTTGGAATGTGTACTACAATCCATCTTTGAAATGCAAATCAAAATTCCAAGTGGAAGGGTATGAAAAGTGGCCTTGAAGTAGGGTAGAAAACCTTGTCAAAATAGGTCAAATTTCACTAAGTTAAAAGATGGTTTAGTGCCCTTATTCAAAAAATCATAACTTGAGATACAAGCTTCAAATGAGAAAACTTTGTGAATCAAAGTTGTAGATTATGCAACAAGCTACAACTTTCATGTTTTGACTTTGGTTTGAATCCAAATGGATCATGGTGAAAAGATGGGGCAAAGTTGGGAAAAAATTAGGGTTTTCCATAACTTAGAAAAATTCTAAGTTATGAAAAATTCCATTTTCAAACCCTAATTTGCATTTTGAGATTTCTTGGTGAACAAGTTTCATGATTTGGCATGTTTTGATGAAAAATGAATCTTGACTCTTGATTTTGACCAAAAAGTCAAAGTTTGACTTTTCAGTATACAGTCAAAATTGATCAATTGACTGGGAAATTCAACTGTCAATCTTGTGTACTTGGGATCTTTTGAGCTTGATGAACATGTCAAGATAATTCCATGGGGTCCTTGAGTCCATATGTGAGCTTGGTTTGCCATTGGCTAGGTCAAACAGTCAAAAATTGCCTTTGTGCAGTCAAAACCCTAGAAATGACCATTTTGCCCTTTTGATGATCTGATCAAATTTCTTGTGGAATTGTGATCCAAACTTGATCAAATGGTCCATGTGAGTTCATAATGTTGATGTGGATCAAATTTCATGAGGTTTGACTGTCAATTGGCCACAGTTGACTTTTTCCCCAATACAGCTGATTTCTAGGTCAACTGTCCAATTGACTGGGTAAAACTTGGAATCAAGACTTGAAACTTGGTATAGGTAAACCTGGGAGTCCAACATGAAGCATGAAAGTCATATTAGGCATTTTAGGTCAAAACATCTTTGTGCAAACACAAACCCTAATTTGAGTCCACAGTGCAAGGAGAAGTCTTGAGCAGAGGAAACCCTAATTGTATCTTGATCTTCAAATGTCTTGTGATGAGAAAATGTTGAGGAAATGGGAGGGCAAATTTTGGGGTACAACAGTTAGCATCAGAACATTATGAGGAACAAGAATCCATGAATCAAATGTTAAAAAAATGCTTAAAATATGAAACACGATGATCAATATTTTTCTATGCAGTTCATGTTCATTCTACCAATTCTTGGAGTCTGAATGGATGCTAACGATTGGAATCGCTTCAGGGAGCCTTGAGGAAGCCTTTGAAACAAGAATTAAGACCTGAATCCTCCTCTAACCACGTTTTCAGAATTGCTTTATTTGACAAAATTTCCAAGTTTGTAAGGTGTTCTTGAGTGCGGTTTTTAGTCTAATACCATTAGGTTTGTGTTCCTGGTTATGTATAGAAGCAATTAGGTTAAGAAACTCAATCAAATCTCTCATAATTACGGATTTTGAACATTTGATTTCAAGGATCTTTTTGAATCTTTTTCCATGTGCATTTTGTATCAATTATGATCAATTAGTCCAATTCTTTCCATGTTTGGGATGTGCACGAGATTTTGAAAGCAAAACATGCATAAAAAGATTTTTTAGGTCAAAGTAGATATTTTTCACATATTTAATTGAATTAATATGAATAAAAATTCAAATAAATAAATAAAAAATGAGAAAATACTTCCCTTTGGGCCAAGTGGTCGTGCATATGCTTGGAATGATGAATCTTGGAAGAAAAATGGGCCCATTAGCAATTTTAGGTCATTTGAAGTAAAGTTGACTTTTCAAAATTCCCAAAAATTTCCCAACTTCCACAAGGCATAACTTGCTCAATTTTTAAGCTTTTCTCATGTTCTTGGACATTTTGGAAAGGTCTTTGAGTCCTCTAACCAATTCCTTTGGTCCCATGTCATTTTGATTTACCAATCTCAAGTTATGGCCTTTGACTTAAAGTCCCTTTTTGTTGACTTTTGAAAATGACCTATAATGTTGAAATTGATAACTTTTTGTGAGAGCATTTCTTGGACTTGAAATATGAAGATTAGTTGTAGGAAATGTCTTTCTCTTCAAAATGAGCTTTGGATGGAATTTTTCTGATAATCCATGTGAAAGTTATGCCCTGGTCAATTTCAGTTGACTTTTTCAACTGTCCAAATATAGTAACTTTTGCATCTTGATGATTTTCTGAGCCAAATTTTGAGAATCATGATCAAGCATTGATCAAATGATGTTTGTGGCTTCAAAATGATATGTTGACCAAAAATTTGAACTTTTGACTGCCAAATGACCATTTTGCCCCTACAGTTGACTGTAGTGCAATTTAGGGTTTTGACTGTGCAATTTTGAGCTGAATGCCTTGAAACTTGATATGAGGATGCTTGACCACATTTGTAGGCATATGAGACTTGATTGGACCTCTGAAATCTTCATTTTCTTGATCAGAACACAAACCCTAGTTTTGACTGTATAGGAGACAGTTGCACTGCACAACCCTTGGGGAATTTTGTGACTTGGCTTGGCAATTTCTTGAAGAATATGGGAGGGCAAATTTTGGGGTGCAACAGGGTCCAACGCCCATGTTCGTAATTTATTTAATTTCGCGCATTTATTTTATGTCGTTTATTATAATTATGTAATTCTCCCAAAGCGTTGTAACAATTTTAACTTCTCGCACTTTTTATTTCTTTCGCTTTATTTACTTTCCGTCAAATCGGGTCCGGTTTAATTTTGGCGATGTGGACCCGCGCCTTTTGTAATAGTTTAGAATTTACCTTTCCCGCAAATATTAACTGTTAATAATAAGCATGAAAGAATGTATGGACTTAAAATAAAATCAAGCGTAGATCACAACAAACATGACAAGACAAATATCAATGAAGATAACACACGAATCGCACACACCACCCCTAGGGTACGCCTCACTGTTGCCTTGCCTTCGAAAGGTGATCGTCGAGTAGAGGACGTCTTAGTAAGTCCTCATGATCCGGGAACCTGGCATGAGGGTAGCTTCTAAGGTGTCTTCCCATTGCTCTGGTGATCACCATGTCCCTAAAACTCGAATTGACCCGAACACCTCCAACGGTGGTGCTACCTACCTCTCAATGGTGGGATGACACTACTTTAAAGGACATTTACACAGACGAATTCCTTAGGGTAGGTAGGTTCTCAAGGATACTTGCTCTCTTCAAAAACAAACAAAAAAACCTTTTCACACTGACACTTTTTTTTAAAAGCTTTCAAAGCAAATTTTTCAAACACTCTGACGTACGAGTCGAACTGAAATTTTTCAAAGAAACCTTTTTTTAAACCCACATTGAAAAGCAAACAAACAATTTTGAAAACACATTGAGCAAGTATCTAAGAGCCCATGGATAACCATGGATAGAAAGGGTGCTAACACCTTCCCTTTCTATAACCTACCTCCCGAACCGAGAGCAATCTCTTTAAGGAATTTTTCTGTGCTTTTGTCCTTTCCACTTGTAGAAAATAAAAGACGGTGGCGACTCTTGCTTCCGCGACATTTCGCGAACCAGCGTTAAACAGTCAGTTCCAGATCCACCGATCACAGAACTGGCGACTCTGCTGGGGAGAATCTATAAAGTGAGGTGTACCTTAGGGTTAACTCATAACTGTGTTTTCAATTGTTTTCCTTGTATGCTTTAAATTGTGGGTTGCTTGGGAGTTCTATAGATCCTAACCCGGATCTGGGGGATACCTTTCTTAGAAGGTAGCAACAAGGCTGTGAGGGAACTGTGCGGGGTATACCGACATGGTTGAAACAGTCTGCTACGTTGATGTGGCACTTTGGTGTGTACCGGTAACCCTTGAGTTCAGTCAAGGAGAGTACGGGGCCTCCGCGTGGTGTCATGAAGCATCAACAGACCTTAGGAACCTTAATTGAACTATCTTGGCCTCTTTAGGGTAGTGAGATAACTGACTTTGGTGCAGTCCGAGGTTGGTTGATACTCGATACTACACTCAATTGAGGGTTGCTTTCCTGGAATATTTCGGTCGCCAGTTCAGTGGCTAAATCGAAACGATGAACAATGAAAGCAATCCCGTGATATTGGGAACCTTAGAACCCGGTTACTTTGATTAGGACAGGTTGAACCCACCAACTTCAAGAGGGTACTACCCAGACCCCATGCTGGCCTTAAACCTTAAGGGCTTGTCTTGTGTGCCTTGTGTGCCTTACATGTTTGTCTTTGTAAATATCTGTGGTGTGTTTAATCATAGCATCATGACATCATCCAACATCATATGCATTGACTAACCATTTCAGGGGTTCGAATTTTCATCTTTGTTCTTGTTTTGTAGGACATGGAAACTGTTCGTAGAAAGACAATTCAGGTCAATCTTGTAAGGATCCCTCCTCAGCTTAAGGAGCTTATATCCAAGATTCCCGAAAACTCTTCATTCAGTGAAAGGCATGGAAGCCTCATCAGCTTGGTCAACACCAACATTGAGGAAGATATGATAAAGGTCCTGTTCCAGTTCTTTGATCCTCTGCATCACTGCTTTACCTTCTTGGACTATCAGTTGGTACCTACATTGGAGGAGTTCTCCCGGCTCCTGAAGATCCCTATCCTTGATCAGCTACCCTTCAACGGTACAGAAAAGGAACCTAAGCTTGAGGAGATTGCCAAAGCCTTGCACCTACAGTCATCTGACCTCAAGGGACATTGGGAAGTCAGAAGTGGTATCAAAGGGTTCTTAGCCAGGTTTCTGTTTGAAAAAGCCCATGAATGTTGGAACTCCCTTGACTTGCAAGCTTTTGAAGAGGTTGTGGCCCTCCTTGTCTATGGTTTGGTGTTGTTCCCTAACCCAGATCAGCTTATTGATATCAGTGTTGTCCAGATCTTTATGTCCAGGAATCCTATACCTACGTTGCTGGGGGACATCCTTCACTCATGTTACACTCGAACCATGAGAAAAAGAGGTGTCCTTATGTGTTGCACTCCTCTCTTGGGAAGGTGGTTTATTTCGCACCTTCCACAATCAGTCTTGAAGAATGAGCGGGGTTTGAGATGGTCACAACGGTTGATGACTCTTACACATGCAGATATACATTGGTGCCCTAGGTCCAGAGAAGATGTCACTATCATTGATCGTTGCGGGGAGTACCCTAATGTTCCTTTACTTGGAATCAGAGGAGGTATCACTTATAGCCCATGCCTGGCTTGGAGACAGTTTGGTTATGCTCGGAGAGATGGTCCTCATGACATGTTAATTCCTGACATAGTTTTTGACTTCGACAACGATACTCAAGGACTTCGTCAGAGATTTATCAGAGCCTGGAGGATGCCCAGTAGGATAGACAGCAAGACACTGGGGCACAGGAACTCCATCCCATTGGAACCTTATCTCAAGTGGGTACGCGCCCGCTCCCAGAAGTTAGTGATGCCTTATCCTCATATGCTCCCAGTAATCAAAGAGCCTGTCTTGGAAGGGGAAGTGTCCTACACTATTCAGCACCCTGATATGCCCACATCCTGGGAAGAGATGCAGAAGAGCTGGATCCAGCTTAAGGAGGAAAGGAATTCTCTTGAGACTAGTCTGCATGCCAGTGAAAAGAAGGTCTTGGAGCTCACCCGCCTATTGCATGAGGAGAGGAATCTCAACACCTACATAGCTCCAAAGAGGATGCGCAGTGTATTTTGGGATTGATTTGATTTTTGTACTTTTTGCCCATGAGGCTTTGATGTATTAAACAATGATTTCTTTAATGATAACGTGTGTTCCTTTTTGTCTACAACAAATTTGAACTTTCGAACCCTTGAATGCATTGCATACGCATTTCATACATCATGTGCATAGCAGGTTTTTCCTCTTTTCAGGTTGCTTACAGTTCTTCGTTGTTTATTTCAGCATCATGAATCCCGAATCTGCATCAACCGAGACATCAATCAAGGCTCTTCAGGTGCAGAATGCACAATTCCAGGAACTAATCAAGGGTCTGGCTAAAGGCCAAGAAGAACTAAAGGCTGTGCTCCTGAAGAAGGAGAAGAAGAAGAAGAGAAGAACTGTTCTGTTCAACTCGGGCCGAAGGTTTGGCAATACTCTGCAACATGAAGAGGCTGGTTCTTCTGTTGGCAAGAGTCCTTCTCAGGCAGAAGTAAAGATTCCTAGTCCGGTCGTCTCCGACAACGAGACCGATTTTGATGAAGAGCAGTACCCTCCTTCAGATGACAGATATAAACAACTGGAAGACAGGTTGAAGGCTATGGAGGTTCAACAGGCACCCGGGCTGGATTTCGGAGATCTGGGTTTGTCAACTGGTGTGATTATCCCGCATAAGTTCAAAGCACCATCCTTCTCCAAGTATGACGGGGCGTCTTGTCCCAAGCTGCACTTAAGGTCCTATGTTCGGAAAATTCAGCCGTACTCTGCGGATAAGAATTTATGGATCCACTTCTTCCAGGAGAGTCTTTCAGGGACTCATCTCGAATGGTTCTATCAGCTGGATGGGACCAAGGTTCGTAACTGGGAGGAGTTGGCTACTGCTTTCTACAAGCAGTATCAGTATAATGCCGACCTTGCCCCCACACGTACCCAACTCCAGGGTATGGCGTTAGGTGCAAGCGAAGGTTTTAAAGAGTACGCTCAGAAGTGGAGAGACCTGGCTGGCAGGGTGCAGCCACCATTGACGGATCGGGAGTTGGTTGATATGTTCTTGGGGACCCTATCTAGGCCGTTTTTCAACCATCTCATTGGGAATTCTTCTGCTGGTTTCACTGATTTGATCTTGACTGGAGAGAGGATTGAAGCTGGATTAAAGTCTGGGAAGATTGCAAAGGGTGCATCATCTAGTTCGGAAAAGAAACCCTTCAAGAAGGAGTCTAGTGCCGTGTATGGTTCCCGAAAATCAGGGAGACCTGAGCACCGCCAATCTGTCAGCGCGGTGATGATTGCTAAGCCTGCTGCTGCTCCTCGGTCGAATAATCCTCAAAGGGCTGAAAGACCCCGGCGAGAGTTTACCCGGTTAAGCATGACCCTATCACAGATTCTGCCACAGTTGCTAGCCACTAACTTAGTGACTGTCAGGGAGGCTCCAAAGTTCCCAAATACAACATCTCCCAAGTACAACCCGAATGCTCGTTGTGCTTACCATTCAGAAAGCCCGGGGCACTCTACCGATGACTGTTGGGCGTTGAAGAA
This sequence comes from Vicia faba, assembly GCA_948472305.1. Taxonomy (NCBI): domain Eukaryota; kingdom Viridiplantae; phylum Streptophyta; class Magnoliopsida; order Fabales; family Fabaceae; genus Vicia; species Vicia faba. Next base: position 35,882,793 of record OX451737.1, on the reverse strand, counting down.
TAAGGTGCAAGACCTTATCGACGCAAAGGAAATACAATTCGAAGCGCCTGCAAAGCCGAATGTAGTTACTGCCCCTATGCCTCAGCACGGGGTAAATGATGTTGATAAAGACGTTTATGCTGTTTCTGTGGATGATCTAGCCACTCCTCTAAAGATCGTCAAAAAGAACCTACTGCTGGCCGGTTTATTTCCGGGTTGTAGTGAAGGTTGCTTATTATGTGCTGTGTCCCCATCTGGTTGTCCCTTGCTAAAGTTAGGCATCCAAAGCTTAATGGATAGCAAGGAGATTCTATTCAAGAAGTCTGCTGTTCGGTTGGTTCCAATGGAAGAAGTTTCTGTGGTGACTATCTTCAATAATCCGATCCCGGCTCTCCAGAAAAAGCCCGCTCAAATTATGACCGTTGCACCCGTTATTATCACTGTTCCAGGGCCCCTGCCCTATGTATCTGATAAAGCTGTCCCTTGGCACTATGGGGCAGATGTATATATAAACGGGATCAAATAAGAGCTCAACGCTGGCGCCAGCATCTGTGACATCACTGGCCCAGCCAAAGTTACCCGCAGTGGCAGGCTCTTCTCGCCTGACATTGCACCGCCTGCTGCCCGAAGACCGCTCCTGATAATTCCTACAAGTACACCTATTCCTGTTGCTGACCAAGTTGTTGTTCCTGCTGCTGATCCGATTGTTTCTCCTGCTGCCGAGTCATCCCATACTCGGGGCAAGGGAATTGAAGTTGAGCCTGCCCAGATGGAGGCACCCATACCCATAGCTGCTGAGGCCTCCCCACAAGAGATGGAGGAGATTCTGAAGATCATAAAGAAGAGCGATTTTAATGTTGTGGAACAGTTGGGGCATACGCCCTCCAAGATCTCCATGCTCTCTTTATTGCTGTGCTTCGAGGCCCATGCAAAGGCCCTAATCTCATTCCTCAAGACGGCCCATGTGCCACATGAAACCTCTGCAGTCCAGTTCACTGATTGCGTGGCAAGTCTAACGGCAGATAATGGCTTGGGTTTCTCAGACGCTGACTTGACCGCAAAGGGGAGAGATCATAATGACGCTCTGCATGTCTCAATTGAATGCAGGGGCACCACCTTGGCACATGTGTTGGTTGATACTGGGTCATCTTTGAATGTGCTACCCAAGAAGGCTCTGGATCGTCTAGATTGTGAAGGCCTGGAATTGAAACCCAGCAACATCATCGTCAGGGCCTTTGATGGTTCAAAGAGGATGGTCCATGGGGAGGTTGACATTCTGATTCGTGTGGGCTCTCAGGTGTTCGACTCCACTTTTTACGTGATGGATATCCGTCCATCTTACTCTTGTCTGCTGGGTCGACCCTGGATACATAAGGCTGGGGCAGTGACCTCTACCTTGCATCAGAAGCTGAAGTACCCCGTCAGAGGGAAGATTGTCACTGTGCAAGGAGAGGAAGAATATATGGTGAGTCACCTAAACTCGTTCAGATACATTGAGATGGATGGGGAGTTCATTGAGACCCCCTTTCAGCATTTCGAGGAGGTGTTTCCAATTGCAGCAGAAACAACGGAAGCAAGTGGTCCTTTGAAGATGGCTTCCCTGAAGGATGCCAGGGCTGTGGTGCAGAAGGGTGAATGTGCCGACTGGGGCAGACTTCCGGACTTTACTCAGAAGACTGATAAACTTGGGCTGGGTTTCACCATAGAAGGTCAGAGGGCTATGAGGAAAGCAAAGATCGGAAGACCTCCGGTATTTATTAAAAGTTCAGGAGTGAACGCTGTTGGGGAAGACCACGAAGTGGACGAAGCCGAATTCAACAGCTGGATCTATCCGACGGCCGAAGACGGATTGAACAATTGGAGTGCAAAGGACCATACCCCTGTTACCTTTGCGACGCAGTAATAAATTTCTTTGTTTCGTTATTTTGTAATAAACAATGATAAACTATATGGCCCGGTGTCTTACCCGAGACACCGTGGTTCTATTTGTGAGGGCATACAAACTGTCATTTTATACATCATGAATGAAAATCTTGGACGTATTTTTCGCATTGCAAATATTGTGCTCCTTTTCTGTCTTTCTTTTCCTTTACATAATTTTCAAAAACAGCTGTATTTACACACACACTCACTCATACAGGTTCCAATCCACTATGGATCTTACTGATAACAACTCTGCTACTGCCAATTATGACTTCGAAAATCCGATCAACTTAGCCGAAGACGAAGGTGAAGATGATTGCGAAGTTCCTGGCGAGCTTGCAAGACTGTTGCTTCAGGAAGAGAGGGCAATTCAGCCCCATGAAGAGCCAGTGGAAACCATAAACTTGGGTACCGAGGCAGACAGGAGAGAGGTAAAGATTGGTGCCAACCTAGAGCTCAGCGTGAAGCAACGGTTAACCAAGATGCTGCATGACTATATGGAGATCTTTGCCTGGTCCTACGAAGACATGCCAGGGTTGGATACCGATATTGTGGTCCATCACTTGCCGACCAAGGAAGACTGCCCTCCAGTTAAACAAAAGGTCCGTCGGATGCGTCCAGAGATGTCCGAGAAGATTAAAGCCGAGGTCATGAAACAGTTTGATGTCGGATTCCTTGCAGTGACTTCTTACCCTCAGTGGGTTGCTAATGTGGTGTCGGTACCTAAAAAGGACGGTAAGGTCAGAATGTGTGTCGATTACAGGGATCTGAACAGGGCCAGCCCCAAGGATGACTTCCCCTTACCTCACATTGATGTCCTTGTTGATAATACGGCTCAGCACAAAGTATTCTCTTTCATGGATGGCTTTTCAGGCTACAATCAGATCAAGATGGCACCTGAAGACATGGAAAAGACTACATTTGTTACTCAGTGGGGCACCTTCTGTTACAAGGTCATGCCGTTCGGGTTGAAGAACGCTGGGGCAACCTACCAACGTGCCATGGTTGCCTTATTTCACGACATGATCCATCATGAAATCGAAGTGTATGTGGACGACATGATCGCAAGGTCCCAGACTGAGGAAGAGCATCTAGATCATCTGCAGAAGTTGTTTGACCGGTTGAGACTGTACAAGCTGAGACTGAACCCGAACAAGTGCACCTTCGGGGTAAGATCGGGGAAATTGCTAGGCTTCGTGGTCAGTGATAAAGGTATTCAAGTGGACCCTGCTAAAGTCAAAGCTATTCAAGAGATGCCAGTTCCTAAGACAGAGAAGGAAGTCAGAGGCTTTTTAGGACGCCTGGATTATATTGCTCGCTTCATCTCACATCTGACTGCTACTTGTGAGCCAATCTTCAAGCTACTGAAGAAAGATCAGGTAGTACGTTGGAACGATGAATGTCAGGCTGCTTTCGACAAAATCAAAGAGTATCTCCAAGAACCACCTATCCTTATGCCACCGGTTGAAGGGAGACCTCTGATATTATACCTGACAGTGCTGGACAACTCAATGGGGTGTGTGCTGGGCCAGCATGACGAGTCTGGCCGAAAAGAGCATGCCATTTATTACCTTAGCAAAAAGTTTACCGACTGTGAGACCCGATACTCACTGCTTGAGAAAACTTGCTGCGCTTTGGTATGGGCTGCTCGCCGGCTGAGACAGTATATGCTGACTCACACTACCTTATTGATCTCAAAAATGGATCCTATAAAGTACATATTCGAAAAGCCTGCTCTGTCTGGGAGAATTGCAAGATGGCAAATGATCTTGACGGAATACGACATTCAGTACACAACCCAGAAAGCCATCAAGGGAAGTGTATTGGCAGACCACTTAGCTCACCAAGCTGTAGATGACTACCAATCAATGAACTTCGAGTTTCCGGATGAAAGCATTATGATAGTAACTGACTGTGAAGTACTTGGACCGGATGAAGGACCTGAACCAGGATCTCGATGGTCTATGCACTTTGACGGAGCCTCCAATGCTTTGGGAAATGGTATCGGCGCCATAATCATATCTCCACAAGGTACTCATACTCCACTCACTGCCCGGCTGTGTTTCAACTGTACCAACAACATGGCGGAGTATGAGGCGTGTATCATGGGTCTTCAAGCTGCGATCGACCTAAGGATCAAATTTCTAAGTGTCTTCGGAGATTCCGCTCTTGTGATCAATCAGATCAAAGGGGAGTGGGATACGAAACATCCAAACTTGATTCCTTACAGAGAATGTGTGTTGACCATGATTCCCCACTTCACAGAGATAACCTTTGAGCACTTTCCAAGAGAAGAAAATCAGTTAGCGGACGCGTTAGCTACAATGTCTTCAATGTTCAAGGTCAAATGGGATAATGAGGCTCCCCGGATCATCATCTGGAAACTGGACGAACCGGCATACTGTTGTGATCTCGAAACTGAATTGGTGACTGAGAAGCCTTGGTACCACGAAGTGAAAAGATATCTGGAAGCTCAGGAATACCCTGAAGGTGCATCTATCAATGATAAGAAATTCCTGAGGAGGTTTGCAGCCAAGTTCTTCCTTAGCAACGGCGTCTTGTACAAGCGAAACCATGATTCAACCTTACTGCGTTGTGTGGATAAGATTGAAGCGGAAAGAATCATGGAAGAGCTACATGAAGGGACCTTTGGTACACATTCCAGTGGACATACTATGGCTAAGAAAATCCTACGGGCAGGATACTACTGGTCCACAATGGAAGCCGACTGCTACCAACACTCCAGGACATGCCACAAGTGCCAGATCTATGCAGACAAGGTGCATGTTCCTCCGGTTCCCCTGAATGTTCTGACTGTGCCTTGGCCGTTCGCAATGTGGGGTATAGACATGATCGGTGAGATAAAACCTACGGCATCCAATGGACATCGCTTCATCCTAGTGGCGGTTGATTATTTTACGAAATGGGTCGAGGCAGCATCCTATGCTACGGTAACCAAGACTGTTGTGGCAAGGTTCATTCGGCACAACCTGATCTGTCGGTACGGCGTCCCTGAGCGGATTATTACAGACAACGGTACCAATCTGAACAATAAGATGATCGCTGAGCTCTGCGAACAGTTCAAAATACAGCACCACAATTCTTCTCCTTACAGACCGAAGATGAATGGGGCTGTAGAAGCAGCTAACAAGAACATCAAGAAGATCGTGCAGAAAATGACAGTGACTTATAAAGATTGGCACGAGATGTTACCGTTCGCTCTGCATGGGTACCGTACCTCAGCCAGGACGTCAACCGGGGCAACTCCTTTCTCTCTGGTTTATGGCATGGAGGCAGTCTTGCCGATTGAAGTACAAATTCCCTCTCTCCGGATAATGAAGGATGCAAATCTGAACGAAGATGATTGGATCCAGACACGACTTGACCAACTCAATCTCATTGACGAAAAGAGACTTGCTACTATCTGTCATGGTCAGACGTATCAGAAACGGATGATCAGGGCATTTAACAAAAAGGTCAGGCCGCAGGAATATCAAGTCGGGGATCTGGTAATCAAGAGAATCATCCTTCCTCAGAGTGATCCAAGGGGCAAATGGACCCCTACGTACGAAGGGCCATTTGTGGTTAAGCATGTGTTCTCAGGAGGAGCCATGATATTAACCAACATGGATGGTGACGACCTTCCTCACCCCGCCAATGCAGACATAGTTAAAAAATACTACGCATGAAAAAAGACCCGCTAGGCTGACATGCCTAGGCAAAAATTAGGGCTTCCCGTCGAACCAAAAGGGTTCGGGCAAAATGAAGGTATGAAAATGAAAAAATCTGTACACCCGGCAAGTCGAAAACCTGAAAAGGCGGCTTGGGCAAAAATGGGTATCCCGGTGGACCGAAAACCCGAAAGGGCGGTCCAGGCAAAAATTAGGGATAAAAGCGTAATACTATGTCTCATTGATCACTTTGCATCTAGAATCCGGTATCTACATCCAGTTCAGACGGCATCGATCAGTCAGCTTCACCTTCAACCAAGGTCATCAAGTGATGAGACGCTCAGAGTTATAAAGACGATAGCAGAGTTGAAACCCAGTGGATCATTCATATTTCACACAGCTGTTTTATTCTCTTTTGTACAAAACTTGTATAAACTCTCTTGTTCGGCGGTGTTCTCTTACTAGGACGTCAGCCTCTTGTACACAAAACGCCTATTTTCAGGCCATTCAAAATCAATACAAATATATTTTCAGTTAAACGTGCCAAGTGTTTTTCTTTTTCTGTTTTGTTTTGCGAAGAACGTCCAAGGTTCAATTTGTGATATATGCATTGACAATAATTAGCTAACTCATAAATATTTGCATACGAAACAAAGGAATTAATTGCAGGTGACACTAGAAACAGGGGCAATAAAGAGTTGTCTGAGCAGTCTAATTGTTCTATCCTCCAAGGTACCAAGGTAGGTTCAGCTAAAAAACATGACCAGTACATATTAAATCCCCAGAGAGTAAGCAAGACAGTGCACTCTCCCCAAGCAGAATCATCAAATCTTAAAGAAGTTGGGTATCCTCCCGTAGATCTCAATACTTCCCCAGCAACACATATTTCTTAACAAGCATCCCCGGCAGTCTTGGTCTAAAGATTGTTCCCCGGCGGTATACAAACATTCAAAGGGATCACTTCCCCAGAAGAATCCAATCCGATTTCCCCAGGAAAATTAGAATTCATATCCCCAAGCAGTAAGCTTATCCCCAGTAAATTCTGGGAGCTTACCCCCGCAGAACACGAACACGTCGTCCGGCTTGATTTAAAGAGTTATTTCCTTAACAGGATATAACTGGGTTATCCTCAGCCAAAAGCCACGGAAAGGTCGTCGTCAACGTAGTTCTTTCCTATCCCCAGCGAAGTCCATTAATACTTCCAACAACAAGGATATCCTCAGCAGATTATTATCAACAATTCAGCAAAGCATCTCTCTCCCCACAGAGTATTGCTTCCCAGCATGTTCGTTAGGGTATCTTTTTCTCCCCGAAGAATCTTCCATTCGCCAAGATCATTCCGCAACGGAGTCATTTTCTCCTACCGGTATTCTTGCAGCTATCATCCCCAGCGGAAGTAAAAGCTTATTCTTCAACATCAGCCCAGGATATGACTTCCCGGCACCCGTCAAGGATCTATTTTCCTAGACGAAAACATTCATAAAACATCACATATATCATTATAGCATGCATAGACGCATCATATCATACAAATCTCATTTATGTTGAGAACATCATTGCTTGATCCATATCATGCATTACATATGACTGACCTTTACCTTTCAGGAAAGACGCAGTTAAAATGCTCAAACATATTTCAAAGCCTTCTCTAGTCCAGCTAAATCGACTCCCAACAGATTTTTCTGATAAAGACTCAGCAGAAGTGATGATCCCCTCTCCGGCAAGTGCGTGAGGTGGTAATTCCTTCTTCAGATGTTTCCCTCTCCGACGATGAGTGTGAGGTGATAATCTCTTATGGTCCCCTCTCCGGCAAGTGCGTGAGGTGGTAATTCCTTCTTCAGATGTTTCCCTCTCCGATGATGAGTGTGAGGTGATAATCTCTTATGGTCCCCTCTCCGGCAAGTGCGTGAGGTGGTAATTCCTTCTCCAGATGTTTCCCTCTCCGACGATGAGTGTGAGGTGATAATCTCTTATGGTCCCCTCTCCGGCAAGTGCGTGAGGTGGTAATTCCTTCTTCAGATGTTTCCCTCTCCGACGATGAGTGTGAGGTGATAATCTCTTATGGTCCCCTCTCCGGCGAGTGCGTGAGGTGGTAATTCCTTCTTCAGATGTTTCCCTCTCCGACGATGAGTGTGAGGTGATAATCTCTTATGGTCCCCTCTCCGGCAGGTGCGTGAGGTGGTAATTCCTTTTTCAGATGTTTCCCTCTCCGACGGTGAGTGTGAGGTGATAGTCTCTTATGGTTCCCTCTCCGACGGTGTGTGAGGTGGTAAGTCCTTTTTCAGATATCTCCCTCTCCGACGATGAGTGTGAGGTGATAATCTCTGATGTTTCCCTCTCCGACGGCGTGTAAGGTGACAATTCCTTTTCCTATGATTCCCTCTCCGACGGCGAGTGAGGTGATTCCCTTTCAGATTATAAGTGCCTATGGTTCTCTTCCCGATACTGCAAAGATGGTAATTCCCGCCAAGATTTTTCTCAACGAGCGTTGTTGAAGTTAAAATCACCCAAGGTTCTCTTATCATTCATGCTAAGGCAGTAACCATCCCTGGTTCTTTCATCGCTGTTTGAAGCTCCAGACTCAGCTCCTGTAACCAGTCAGGACATATCTATACCAAGCATCTAAAATCAGCTCCTGCAACGTGTCAGGTACTCATTTTTCTTTTGCAGGTATGCAGGTTCTCGCTAAGGAATCTCCCCCGCAATCAACGTCCAGATGGCATCTATAAGCCCATCATCCTATCCATCAATCTCTAAATGGCATCTATAAGCCCATTCCACCACACTGCTACTATGTGAGCGCAAATTTCTGGGCACTCTAGTGTCCAATCATCTTCTACCCTCGGATTACGAAAGGCACGTCAGCCAATCTGCATCCTCAGGTTTAAGAAGATTGAACAGGGGCAACTGTTGCACCCCAAAATTTGCCCTCCCATATTCTCCAAGAAATTGCCAAGCCAAGCTGCAAAATTCCCCAAGGGTTGCACAGTCCAACAGTCTCTCATACAGTCAAAACTAGGGTTTGTGTTCTGATCAAGAAAATGAAGTTTTCAAAGGCCCAATCAAGTCTCACATGCCTACAAATATGGTCAAGTATCCTCATATCAAGTTTCAAGGCATTCAGCTCAAAATTTCACAGTCAAAACCCTAAATTGCACTACAGTCAACTGTAGGGGCAAAATGGTCATTTGACAGTCAAAAGTTCAAATTTTTGGTCAACATATCATTTTGAAGCCACAAAAATCATTTGATCAATGCTTGATCATGATTCTCAAAATTTGGCTCAGAAATCATCAAAGATGCAAAAGTTGCCTTATTTGGACAGCTGAAAAAGTCAATTGAAATTGACCAGGGCATAACTTTCACATGGATTATCAGAAAAATTCCATCCAAAGCTCATTTTGAAGAGAAAGATATTTCCTACAACTCATCTTCATATTCCAAGTCCAAGAAATGCTCTCACAAAAAGTTATCAATTTCAACATTATAGGTCATTTTCAAAAGTCAACAAAAAGGGACTTTAAGTCAAAGGCAATAACTTGAGATTGGTAAATCAAAATGACATGGGACCAAAGGCATTGGTTAGAGGACTCAAAGACCTTTCCAAAATGTCCAAGAACATGTGAAAAGCTTAAAAATTGAGCAAGTTATGCCTTGTGGAAGTTGGGAAATTTTTGGATATTTTGAAAAGTCAACTTTGATCCAAATGACCTAAAATTGCTAATGGGCCCATTTTTCTTCCATGATTCATCATTCCAAGCCTATGCACGGCCACTTGGCCCAAAGGGAAGTATTTTCTTATTTTTTATTTATTTATTTGAATTTCTATTAATATTAATTCATTTAAATCAATTAAATATGTGGAAAATATCTAAATGAACCAAACAAATCTTTTTATACACATTCTAGACTCAATATTTCGTGTAAAGGCAAATGGGGAAAGATTTGGAGCTGATTGGCATGATTGAGAGCAAAATACACATGAAAAGATATGGAAAAGATCCTTAAGAAATCAAATATTGAAAACCATTATGGCCATGGATTTTATTCAATTTTCTTGACCTAATAGCTTCAATACATAAGCATGATTCAAAACCTAATCCAAAAACACCCTAAGCTGCGCTAAAGAACACTTTGAAAACTTGAAAATTTTTCCATAAAACTCAAATCTGAAATCAGTGTTCTAGGTCGATTCAAACCCTAATACTCATTCCAAAAGCTTCCTTGTGGGCTCTTGATCATATTCCAACTCAAAACATCCATCAATACGCAAAGAATTGGTAATAAGGACCTCTCCTGTACAGAGAAAAAATCACCATCGTGTTTTCAATTCTAGGCATCCTCATTGCATTTCAATTATATATTCTTGTTCCTTGTGATGTTTCAAAGCTAACCATTATGTTCAATTTGATTTTTGTATTGTATATGGGATTTCACCATGATCGATTTCTAGGGTTACAGGTTTGCAAATTTGGGGCTTTTAGAACGAGGTAAAATTAAGACTCAAGGCCACTACCATTGCACTCAGCAGATTTGGACGATCATGAACATATATTCGCGCCTAATTTATGTTGAGAGATGAGCTATTCGCTATTTTCCAATAGCCCACCTAATGAAACGCTATGAAAACTGTTGCCTTTGAGTTTGTTTTACAGGGGATGTGAAGAAGACGACATCGTGTCAATCAGTGATTCGTTGGTTTGAATTTGGCGCGTTTCTCTCCACTAACGCGTTGTGTCCATTTATATTGTTTATTCGTTAATTATATAATAAACGCGTTAACATGGCGTAGTGGCACAGGTGTTAAGCTTGCAACGTCCAAGACCTGGGTTCGAACCCCAGGTCTGTATAATTTCACTATTGTTTTTCCATATAAGTTCCCATGCAGGCACAACGTTGAAGCGTACCATGTTCCATCATCATCCAAAGGTCCACGCGTCCAAGAGATGCAGGTCAAGGGCTCAGATCTGAAGAGCACCATGTACCATAGTCAGACGCATCACATGCTTGCACAAAAGTCAACGGATTTCCATGCTTAATGGGCCTGGATTCTTGGACCAACACCTCACTTTGGGGCCTGAACCCCCCCTGGTTTGCTTTTCTTTTCATATTTTATTTTTTTAATTATTGTTTTATTTGTTTTTACTTTATTAATTTAATTAATTTTCTTTTTTTTACAAAATATAAAAACATCACAAAAAATCAGAAAAGATGAAAAATATAATAAATATTTAATTTAATTATTTTCATAAATAAATTAACATGTAAATTAATTTAGTATTAATTTAGGTTGCAACTTTAATTCTTTTCATAATAAAATAATAAAAATATAGAATTTAGGTTTAATAACTTTTTATTCCTTTTTAATTTTCTCTTTTTTATCATAATACTTATTTATTTATTATTTTCATAATTAAATTGTACAAAAATACTTAGGTTTAAATTAGTTAAAATTTTAATATTTTCATAATAAATCTAAAAAACACTAGAATTAGGGTTTACATTTCAAATTTCATTCTAATAAATTCTTCTTCTTTTAAATCTTAAAAAACATAAAATACTAAAAAAAACATTTTCTTTTAAATTTTAATTCCAACCCTTCATTAACTTTAAATTTTTTGCAAAAGGGTCCAACGCCCATGTTCGTAATTTATTTAATTTCGCGCATTTATTTTATGTCGTTTATTATAATTATGTAATTCTCCCAAAGCGTTGTAACAATTTTAACTTCTCGCACTTTTTATTTCTTTCGCTTTATTTACTTTCCGTCAAATCGGGTCCGGTTTAATTTTGGCGATGTGGACCCGCGCCTTTTGTAATAGTTTAGAATTTACCTTTCCCGCAAATATTAACTGTTAATAATAAGCATGAAAGAATGTATGGACTTAAAATAAAATCAAGCGTAGATCACAACAAACATGACAAGACAAATATCAATGAAGATAACACACGAATCGCACACACCACCCCTAGGGTACGCCTCACTGTTGCCTTGCCTTCGAAAGGTGATCGTCGAGTAGAGGACGTCTTAGTAAGTCCTCATGATCCGGGAACCTGGCATGAGGGTAGCTTCTAAGGTGTCTTCCCATTGCTCTGGTGATCACCATGTCCCTAAAACTCGAATTGACCCGAACACCTCCAACGGTGGTGCTACCTACCTCTCAATGGTGGGATGGCACTACTTTAAAGGACATTTACACAGACGAATTCCTTAGGGTAGGTAGGTTCTCAAGGATACTTGCTCTCTTCAAAAACAAACAAAAAAACCTTTTCACACTGACAATTTTTTTAAAAGCTTTCAAAGCAAATTTTTCAAACACTCTGACGTACGAGTCGAACTGAAATTTTTCAAAGAAACCTTTTTTTAAACCCACATTGAAAAGCAAACAAACATTTTTGAAAACACATTGAGCAAGTATCTAAGAGCCCATGGATAACCATGGATAGAAAGGGTGATAACACCTTCCCTTTCTATAACCTACCTCCCGAACCGAGAGCAATCTCTTTAAGGAATTTTTCTGTGCTTTTGTCCTTTCCACTTGGAGAAAATAAAAGACGGTGGCGACTCTTGCTTCCGCGACATTTCGCGAACCAGCGTTAAACAGTCAGTTCCAGATCCACCGATCACAGTAGACAAAGCTGAAGCAGAGTTGATCATGACTGAGATACACAGCGGCACATTTGGAACTCACTTGAGCGGGCATACAATGGCTAAGAAGATCCTAAGGGCAGGCTATTACTGGTCTACCATGGAAACTGACTGCCATCAACATTCCCGTACTTGCCACAAATGTCAAGTCTACGCTGACAAAGTTCATATCCCTCTGGTTCCTCTCAACGTCCTGACTGCTCCGTGGCCCTTTGCAATGTGGGGCATTGACATGATTGGAGAGATCAAGCCCACGGCTTCCAACGGACATCGCTTCATCCTAGTTGCCATTGACTATTTCACCAAGTGGGTCGAAGCGGCTTCCTTCGCCTCTGTTACTAAAAATGTGGTTGCCCGCTTCATCAAGCAAAATCTCATATGCCGGTATGGTGTTCCAGACAGGATCATCACAGACAACGGTACGAATCTGAATAACACGATGATCACCGCATTGTGCGAACAGTTCAAGATTTATCATCACAATTCATCTCCCTATCGGCCGAAGATGAACGGTGCTGTTGAAGCTGCGAACAAAAACATTAAGAAGATCATTCAGAAAATGACAGTCACTTACAAAGACTGGCATGAGATGTTACCGTTTGCCCTACATGGATACCGTACGACGACACGTACTTCAACCGGGGCAACCCCATTTTCGTTGGTATATGGCATGGAAGCTGTCCTGCCTATGGAAGTTCAGATTCCTTCTCTGAGGATTATGAAGGACACAGGTTTGAGTGAAGATGATTGGATTCAGACCCGACTCGATCAACTCAATTTGATCGACGAGAAGCGACTCGCTGCTATATGCCATGGTCAGACGTATCAAAAACGGATGATCAAGGCCTTCAATAAGAAAGTCAGACGTCAAGTGTATCAAGTCGGAGATCTCGTAATCAAGCGGATTATCTTGCCGCAAAGTGATCCCAGGGGCAAATGGACTCCTACATATGAAGGACCATTTGTGATCAAGAGCATATTTTCTGGTGGTGCAATGATTCTGACCACCATGGACGGCGACGATTTGCCACACCCTGTGAATGCAGACATAGTCAAAAGATAATACGCATAAAATAACCCGACAAGTCGAAAACCCGAAAGGGCGGCTTGGGCAAAAATGGGCATCCCGGTGAACCGAAAACCCGAAAGGGCAGTTCAGGCAAAAATTAGGGATAAAAACAAAAAAATCTGTACACCCGGCAAGTCGAAAACCCGAAAGGGCGGCTCGGGAAAAAAGGGGTTTCCCGGTGGATAGAAAACCCGAAAGGGCGGTTCAGGCAAAAGTTAGGGAATTAAAGCGTATGACTATGTCTCGTCGGATCACTTCAAAGGCAATCTCTTCATCAACCAGTTCCAAGCTTCTGATCAATCCAGTCATCGGCAAACGAAGCATTGAACGGACAGATATTCAGAGTTGTGAAGGCTATAGCGGAATAGAATCCCATGGAGTTATTTCACATAGCCATCTTTATTTTGTATAAATCTTTCAATATTTACGACAAAATCCTCTTACTAGGATGATTGTCTCCTTTGTACAAATATACTCATAGAAAGTCAATACAAATACTTTTCCTAGAAATTTGTGTCATTTCCTTTTCTTTTCTCTTGCACTATTTGTTTTATTTTGAGAAACGTCCAATGTTTTGTTAAATAGGCATATGCATTTGAACATAATCATTTCCTTATGAATCAAGAAAGAGGATTACTGATAGGTTGAAGGTGCAGTTGGATATCTGGATACCCTTTCAAAGGAAACCCCCAGGAGATTTGGAATCCATATCCCTAGCGAGTCTTAAAGCTTATCCCCAGTAGATTCTGGAAGCTTATCCCCTGCAGAGTACGGACGTCTCTCCCGAGCTTTATTCAAAGTTGTTCCTTACAAGAGCTTATAAGTGGGTTATCCTCAGCTAATTGCCACAGAAGATCGCACTCGGAAAAATTCTTCCTATCCCCAGCGGAGTTCATCAAAGTTTCCCAGCATAACTTATCAATACAATCCCCAGAGGAGTTTATCTTTGTTATCCCCGGCCAGAGAATCCTCCAGAACTCAATTCCCCTCAGAGTTTAAGTTTCAGTATCCCCAGCAGAGCTAAAACTTCAAACTATCAATCCCCAGCAGAGCCAGACTAGTGAACCTTCTCCCCGCAGAAATGCTTCTCACTAGACTAGAGATTCTCAGTATTATCTCCCCAGTTTAAGTCTACCAGGTTCTAAAATCCCCAGTAGAAATCATCAGAATTTCTTTTACCCTGCAAGTCACCAAGGAAATTCCAACTCCTCGCAGTGGTTCTAAGGCCCCTCGACAGTTGAAGGTATGGTATTCCCCAAGCAAATCTGCAGACTTTCAGTTTTCAATTCCTCATTGTATATTCGAAGATTCTCCAGTGAAGATCTCTTCAAGACAGGAATTCCCCAGAAGATTGGTATACAACCCAAGCTCCTTATTCCCCAGCAACAACCAAGGAATTATTATTCCCGGCAGCAGTCGAGATGCTTTATCTTCAGCCATCTAGGATTCATTTATCCTCCGCAAGACAGCTCTCCAGCTTACATGCACATTCATTTACATTCATATCATAAACATTGATATAACATATATTGCATCATACATTTCATGCAACATAATTTTGTGTTTAGCTAACATTTTGTCCTTTTCAGGATAAGAATAAAAGGCTATCATTAACAGTTTCAGATGCAGTTTTACACGGACTCATCATCAGACAACCCTACACCGGTTCCTCCTCAAACTTCAAGATTTCTGAAAACAGTTCACGGGTTCTCCAAGTAACGGATGTTAACCTATCGCTTGTTCAGTTTCTTCTCAAGACTTCTGAAAACAGTTTATGGATTCTTCCCAACGATGGATGTTAATTTATCGCTTGTTCAGATGCAACTTTTGAAAACAGTTTACGGACGCTTCCCAACAACGGATGCTGCTCTATTGCTTATTCAACTTCAAGATTTCTGAAAACAGTTCACGGGTTCTCCAAGTAACGGATGTTAACCTATCGCTTGTTCAGTTTCTTCTCAAGACTTCTGAAAACAGTTTATGGATTCTTCCCAATGACGAATGTTAATCTATCGCTTGTTCAGATGCAACTTTTGAAAACAGTTTACGGACGCTTCCCAACAACGGATGCTGCTCTATTGCTTATTCAACTTCAAGATTTCTGAAAACAGTTCACGGGTTCTCCAAGTAACGGATGTTAACCTATCGCTTGTTCAGATTCTTCTCCAAACTTCTGAAAACAGTTTATGGATTCTTCCCAACAACGGATGTTAATCTATCGCTTGTTCAGATGCAACTTTTGAAAACAGTTTACGGACGCTTCCCAACAACGGATGCTGCTCTATTGCTTATTCAACTTCAAGATTTCTGAAAACAGTTCACGGGTTCTCCAAGTAACGGATGTTAACCTATCGCTTGTTCAGATTCTTCTCCAGACTTCTGAAAACAGTTTATGGGTTCTTCCCAACAACGGATGTTAATCTATCGCTTGTTCAGATGCAACTTTTGAAAACAGTTTACGGACGCTTCCCAACAACGGATGCTGCTCTATTGCTTATTCAACTTCAAGATTTCTGAAAACAGTTCACGGGTTCTCCAAGTAACGGATGTTAACCTATCGCTTGTTCAGATTCTTCTCCAGACTTCTGAAAACAGTTTACGGATTCTTCCCAACAACGGATGTTAATCTATCGCTTGTTCAGACTCTTCTCAACCTCTGAAAACAGTTTACGGATGCCTCCAGATACGGATGTCAATTTGGTTGCTTATTCAGACCTTAGTTCAGAGATGGTCCAAAGCATGGACACCTTTATGATACTCATCCCAGATGGCATCTTTAAGCCCATCCCCGACAAGTTTCTGTCACTCCTCCCGATGGCATCGTTAAGCCCATCTCCAAATGGCATCTCTAAGCCCATTCCCGCATCCATTACTTTGACGAGTGCAAATTTCCGGGCACTCTAGTGTCCAATCTCCTTTTACCCTCGAGTCACGAAAGGCAAACTTGCCAATCTAACTCTTCAGATTCAAGAACATTGAACAGGGGCAACTGTTGTACTCCAAAATTTTCCCTCCCATTTCTCAATAATTTCTCATCACAAAGCCCTTGGAGCTCAAGATCCAGTTAGGGTTTCATCTGCTCAAGACTTCTCCTTGCAATGTTGACCCAAATTAGGGTTTGTGTTTGCACAAAGATGATTTGACCTAAAATGCCTAAGATGACTTTCATGCTTCATTTTGGACCCCCAAGTTTATCCAAGTTTCAAGCCTTAATTCCAAATTTTGCCCAGTCAATTGGACAATTGACCTAGAAATCAACTGTATTGGGGAAAAAGTCAACTGTGGCCAATGGACAGACAAATCTTATGAAAATTGACCCACATCAACATTATAAACTCACATGGACCATTTGATCAAGTTTGGATCACAATTCCACAAGAAATTTGATCAGATCACCAAAAGGGCAAAATGGTCATTTTTAGGGTTTTGACTGCACAAAGGCAATTTTTGACTGTTTGACCTAGCCAATAGCAAACCAAGCTCACATATGGACTCAAGGACCCCATGGAATTATCTTTACATGCTCAACAAGCTCAAAAGATCCCAAATGCACAAGATTGACAGTTGAATTTCCCAGTCAATTGATCAATTTTGACTGTATACTGAAAAGTCAAACTTTGACTTTTTGGTCAAAATCAAGAGTCAAGATTCATTTTTCATCAAAACATGCCAAATCATGAAACTTGTTCATCAAGAAATCAAGAATTGCAAATTAGGGTTTGAAATGAAGATTTTTCATAACTTAGAATTTTTCTAAGTTATGAAAAACCCTAATTTTTTCCTAACTTTGCCCCACTTTCTCACCAAGATTCATTTGGATTCAAGCAAAAGTCAAAACATGAAAGTTGTAGACTATTGCATAATCTACAACTTTTATTCACAAAGTTTTCCAAAAAGAAGCTTGTATCTCAAGTTACAATTTTTGGAATAAGGGTACCAAACCATTCTTAACAGAGAAAATTTGACCTATTTTAGGCAGGATTTTTGCCTAACTTCAAGACCATTTTTCACATACTTCCACTTGGAATTTAAATTTGAACTTCAAAGATGGATTGTAGTACACATTCCAAGCTTTCCAAAATGTCCAAGAACTCATCAAACAACCTCATGGTTTGAGAGAATCGAATTTTGCAATATGGGAAAAACTCACTTTTGTTATGGCCAATTTCCATGTTCATACACTTAGGCAATTTTCAAATCAGCATGCACTTCTTGATTACAGGCCCTAAATCCTTTTTACACTCATAAAATTAATGCAAACTCTTTGTGCCAAGACCATATTCTATGTGTTCAAGCATTGCATAATGGTTTAATCCCAAAGTAGATAAAGCACTTTAACCATTTTTGCAAAAGTGAACTTTATGTCAAAATGCAAATCCAAGAAGTACAGTTCAAATCCCCTTGGCACAAGTTTAGGAACTAATTACACTGATCAATGCCAAGGTTTGCAGCACATTAGGGGGGCCTCTACCTGTCTAAAAACCAACTTGGACATTTGTTGCTTAAAGGGTAAGAAACTTGCCATAACACATAACAACTCTCATATCAGCTAACACATGCTTAGAAAAACTTGTCAAACACATTCAAGACATCTATCCTAAGCTGAAACACGAGCCTAGCATCCCCAATACCTCCCCATTCCCAGAATCACCCTCAAATTGCCCAAACAGAGCATCTGCTGCAGTTTGAGTTCCATAGCTCAAACCTTCCATGCATTCTTGCTAAAAACTTGTTAAACACATCCCATAATATCCCTTGAAGCTATTCCAAACCTCAAACACGACCTGTAACACTCCCAGGCAACATCACCATTTTCATTTTCTTGTTTTGCAGCTGAAGTTCCATAGCACGATTCAAAAGGTTTCAAGACAAAGTAAAGCTTGGAATAGCATCCCTGGACATCAAGGAAGTTGTACCAATCATCACCTTGCATTGAAGACACCTCAATCACCAGATACAACTTCAACTGAACAGGTAAGTTCATGAACTCGAATCTCTCTATCCAGACATTGTTAGCTTTAGGTTTGTGAAGAAAACATGTCACATTCATAGCCCTGGACATGCCTATGTGATTAGATTTCATTTATATTATGTATGC
Source organism: Vicia faba (assembly GCA_948472305.1). NCBI lineage: Eukaryota > Viridiplantae > Streptophyta > Magnoliopsida > Fabales > Fabaceae > Vicia > Vicia faba. The sequence continues at coordinate 35,864,404 of OX451737.1, read as the reverse complement.
TTAGAAAATTTGATGTCTGAACTTGGAACAAAAATTAGGTTAAGAATTGGGGGAGAAGAAATTCCCTCTCATTTCTGAGAGTTAAATCATGTTCTTTATATGTGTGAACTCGTGAGAAGATGCTTAACATTTTTGGTGTTGTAAGTTTTTGCAAAAACTCAAGGAATCAGGACCTTGCAATGGAAGAAAAGAGGCGCGTGTTTTTGTTCAAACAGAAATGCTGGAGGTTGAAGAAGCTCCACGTGGGCTGGGCTTTGTTTCCTATTTCTTTTTACACCCTTTTGTTACTTTGACACCCCCTAGGCCCATTATGTTTATTTTTATGATTTTTTGACTTTTCTTTTTTTATTCTGACTTATTTATTTTTCCTCATGATATTAAAAATATAAAAATAATTTTTTAAACCATTTTTGAATTTATTAGGCATTTATTTGTTTAGATGGTTATTTGTACATAAATAAACAAATAGATATACTTTTATTTAAAAAATGTTAAAATAGTGCAAACACATTTTATTTTCCATTTTTATTTTATTTTATCTTCTGAAAATATTTTATATAAAATATACTTTTTTTTTATAAATATTAAATATTATTATTTTTGTATATAATATATATATTTAGTAAATGATACAAATTCATATATATATATATATATATATATATATATATATATATATATATATATATATATATATATATATATATATATATATATATATATATATATATATATATATATATATATATATATATATATATATATATATATATATATATATATATATATATATATATATATATATATATATATATATATATATATATATATGTGTATATTTAGGTTAAAGATACAAAATATACATACTTTTATTTTTTATTAATATTTAATATTAAAAATACCTTTTTTGACAAATATACTTCATTTTATTTTATTTTTGTATATAATTGATAAATACTTGTACATATTAAATAATTAATGCATTTACTTAATAAAATTAGGGTTTTGCCCTAAATATAAAAAACTCCAAAAAATAATACTTTTTATTTTTGTTTATTTGACATATAAAAATACTCTTTTTCATACACATAAAAACATTTTTTTTTTGCATCTTGCATATTTATCTTATTTCTATTTAATTTGTGCAATTGATTATCTTGTAAATAATTCCAAATTGATGTAATAGTTAGGTTTAAATTCCTTGTCAAATACCCCCCCCCCCCCCCATTTGAACATTTGTACCCCCCCTTCCCATATTGTGTTGTAATAGTTTAGAACTTTATTTTTCGCACTTTAATGCTTTCTAAATATACCCTGTTAGAATTAGGGTTTGTATGCAAATAAAAAACAAAATAGTTTGACCTAATTTCAAGAATAAACAAGCATGAAAATGGACAACACTAATCACACTTGCACCCCTAGGGTATTCCACTTGTTGCCTTCAAAAAAATGGGCCATATTGCATGTTAGGTCTCTTTGGGCAAAACAAAACAATCAAATGATCATAGTCCCTCGATGACGCTTTCGAAAGTTGCCTAAAAAATGATCAAGTCCCTTAATGGAAAATTGCCCAAAGATACTTGGCACCATTGCAATTATGGTCTAAACGATGACCCGCGCCCGTCCCTTTCACATCCTAACACAAGATTGTCCACCAAATGCAATGGTGGAACAAAATTGTTAAAAGGGTTAAAACATAGCAAAAATCTTTGAGAACTTTAGGGTAGATAGATCTTAAGTACTTGTCAACTTGCAAAACAAAACACTTGCCTATTTTCAAACCACACATCATCACACTTTCAAAACAACTTTCAAAAAACCTTGAAACATCTTTTCAAAAAGACAAACACCTTTTGTAAAACATTCGAGTAAAGAATTGTTACAAGGGTAGCCTAGACAAGGCATCTTTTTCAAAACCTTTTCAAAGCCACACACAAAGCACCATTTCAAACAATTGAAAACCAAGGCAAGTTGATCTAAGCAAGTACCTAAGAGCCCATGGATAACCATGGATAGAAATGGTGCTAATACCTCCCCTTTCTATAATCTACTCCCCGAACCCAAGAAAATATCTCAAAGGTTTTTGTTGTGCTTTTTAAACCTTTCCTTAGGATAAAATAAAAAGTCGGTGGCGACTCTTGCTCAACCAAAACATTTGCGAAAACAAACGCAAAACCATAGTCAGTTCTCCCACCGTATCACAGAACTGGCGACTCTGCTGGGGAGAACTTTAAAAGTGGAGTAACCTTAGGGCTTAGATCACCCTCTTGCATGACTAATTGTTTGATTTGATTGCTTTATATCTTGGCTCTTCTGTTTGGGTTTGCAATCCTACACCCGGATTTTTGGAAACATTCATAGATAGCAATACGTTGTGGAAACTGTGCGGGGTATACCGACACGGTCGAAGCAATAGCTATATTAGTGCGAAATATTTGTGAGTACCGGTAACCCTTGAGTTCAATCAAGGAGAGTACGGGGCCGCTGAGTGATGTCACTAAGTACTAATGACCTAGAACCTTACTTGACCATCTTGGCCTTACATTAGGGGTAGTGACATGACCGGCTTTGGTGCAGTCCGAAGTTGGTAGATACTCGATACTACACTCATTGAGGGTTGTTTTCTTGGAATATTTTGGTCGCTAGTTAAGTGGCTAAACCAAAACAATGAACAATGAAAACAATCTGGTGATATTGAGCTCCTTAGAACCCGGTTACTATTTATAGGACAGGTTTTTAAGCCAACTACACTCAAGAGGGTACTTACCTATGAAACCCCATGCAAGCCTGAAACTAGGGTTTGGTGTGATTTGCTTGTACATATGTTTGTGCATACATCATAAACATCATAAAGCATCATATGCATTCACTAACCATTTCAAGGGTTTGGATCTTCATCTTTGTTCTTGTTTTGTAGGTCATGGAAATTCCTCGCAGAAAAACCATCCAAGTCAACCTTGTGAGAATCTCTCCTCAACTCAAGGAGCTCACCTCAAGAATTCCGGAAAGCTCATCCTTCAGTGAAAGACATGGTAGACTGCTCAGCTTAGTCAACACCAACATTGAAGAAGACATGATGAAAGTGCTATTCCAGTTCTTTGACCCTCTTCACCACTGTTTCACTTTCCCTGATTACCAGTTGGTGCCCACTTTGGAGGAGTTTTCTCAACTCCTAAGAATCCCTATCCTTAATCAACTACCCTTCAACGGTACGGAAAAGGAACCAAAGCCGGAAGATGTTTCTCGAGCATTACATCTACAACCATCCGACATCAAGGGGTATTGGGAAACCAGAAGCAGTGTCAAAGGATTCTTAGCAAAATTCTTGTTTGAGAAGGCACAAGAATGTTGGAATTCATTGGACCTACAAGCCTTTGAAGAAATTGTGGCACTCCTTATCTATGGGTTGGTCTTGTTCCCAAATTCTGACCAATTGGTAGATGTCAACGCCGTCAAAATCTTCTTGTCCAGAAATCCAATACCAACATTGCTTGGGGACATTCTTCACTCATTTTACACACGAACAATGAGAAAGAGGGGTGTTCTCATGTGTTGTACTCCTCTCCTTGCAAGGTGGTTTATTTCGCACCTTCCACAATCTGTCTTGAAGAATGACCAAGGCTCAAGGTGGTCCCAACGGTTGATGACTCTTACTCACTCTGATGTACATTGGTGTTCTCGGTACAGAGAAAATGTCATCATCGTCGATCGTTGCGGAGAGTTTCCTAATGTTCCTTTACTTGGAATCAGAGGAGGTATCACCTACAACCCTTGCCTAGCTTTGAGGCAATTTGGATATGCACGAAGAGATGGCCCTCACGGCATGTTGATTCCTGACCTAGTTTTTGACTTCGACAACGATGCGCAAGGACTTCGCCAAAGATTCATCAGAGCTTGGGGGAGGCCCAACAAGGTTGATAGCAAGACACTGGGACACAAGAACTCCATCCCTCTTGAGCCTTATCTCAGGTGGGTACGAGCCCGAGCCCAGAGTCTAATGATGCCTTATCCTCATGTTCTCCCTGTGATTAAAGAGCCCGTCAAGGAAGGAGAGGTTCCCTACACCATTCTACATCCTGACATGCCTACATCGTGGGAGGAAATGCAGAAGAGTTGGATTCAGCTCAAGGAGGAACGGAACACTTTTGAAGCCAGCTTCTATGCTAGCGAGAAGAAGGTTCTAGAGCTTACCCGCCAACTCCATGAGCAAGAGGCCCTCAACACCTACATCGCACCAAAGAGGATGCGCAATGTCTTTTTTCCTTGAGAAGTTGTTTTTGTAATATTTGGCCCATGGGGCATTTATGTACTAACAAATTTCTTCTTATTAATATGACGTGCGTTCTTTTTTGTCTGCAACAATTTTGAATATTCTAAATCCTTGAATGCATTGCATACATAAGCATACCATTCATCATGTGCATAAGCAGGTCTCACTCCAGGTTTCCTTATCTATCTGCTGTTTATTTCAGTAGGATGGATCTCGAGCAAACAGTCAAAGACCTACAAGCTCAAAATGCACAGTTCCAGCAACTCCTGTTGACCTTGGCTAAGGGTCAGGAGGATCTCAAGACCTTGCTGGGGAATAAAGACCCAGTGAAAAAGAAGAAAAAGAGACTCGGGGTGGCTACTTTAGGGAGAAGATTTGAAGGAGAAACCCGAAGAGTGCTTGATTTTCCTCCTACTTCTGATGATGGGACCAGTAAAGGAGGTGGGGCTGCGGTACCTTCCGAGTCCGATGTGGAAGAAGAGGAGGTCGAAGAGGATGAAGACTACTCTGATCAACAATACCCTCCAGCTGATGATAAATACAAAGGTTTAGAAGACAGGTTGGCCTCCATGGAGCTACAGAGAGTACCGGGTTTGGATTTTGAAGACTTGGGTTTGGTTGCCGGGATTGTGATTCCCCCAAAGTTCAAAGTACCAGCTTTTGTGAGGTATGATGGGCTGTCCTGTCCAAAAATGCATCTCAGGTCCTACGTAAGAAAGATCCAACCTTATACGGCAGATAAGAACCTTTGGATCCATTTCTTTCAAGACAGCCTTTCTGGGGCTCAATTGGAGTGGTTTTATCAGCTAGAGGGAACCAGCGTCTGAAACTGGGAAGATTTGGCCACCGCCTTTTACAAACAATATCAGTATAATTCTGACCTTGCTCCTACTCGTACCCAACTTCAGGGTATGTCACTGGGAACAGGCGAAGGATTCAAAGAATATGCACAAAAATGGAGGGATTTGGCCGGAAGGGTGCAGCCTCCTTTAACCGACCGTGAACTTGTTGATATGTTTCTAGGGACCCTATCTGGGCCATTTTTCAATCATCTGATTGGTAACTCTTCCGCGGGGTTTACCGATTTGATCTTAACAGGCGAAAGAATAGAAGCTGGCATCAAGTCAGGAAAGATTCAGAAGGGTGTTGCTGCAAGTGTTGAGAAGAAGCCTTTTAAGAAAGAAACGGCTGTGGTATACTCCCAGAGAAGAGCAGGGAAGACTGAGCGCCGGCCAACTGTGGGGGCCGTAATGATTCAAAATCCTTCAAGCGAGCAGCCTCGCTATAACCAGTCCAGACCAAATCAGCAGCGGGTGGAACGACCACAACGGCAGTTCACCCGTATTAATATGACGCCAGCGCAAGTGCTTCCCCATCTGTTAAAGTTGAATCTCGCCACTATTAAAGAGGCACCAAAAAATGTGAATACGTCCTCTCCGCATTATCATCCTAATGCTAAATGCGCCTACCATTCTGACAGTGTCGGGCACGACACCAATGATTGTTGGGCACTCAAGCATAAAATCCAAGACCTGATAGAGGCAAAGGAGGTGGAGTTCGACGCTTCGGAGAAGCCTAATGTGATATCTGCTCCTATGCCGAAGCACGGCCGAAATGTCAATGCCATTGAAGAAGATTTGTATGTTGCTGATATCAATGATCTGATAACTCTGTTGCTAACCATCAAGTTGAATCTGTTAAGGGCCGGGATCTTCCCGGGATGTAAAGAAAATTGCTATTGTTGTTACTCTCTGCCGTTTGATTGTCCGTTACTGAAGAAAGGCATCCAAGGCCTAATGGACAGTCGACAAATTTTGTTTGAAAAAGTTTCTGCTATTCCAACCCATACTGAAGATGTCTCAATCATAACCATTCACGCCAATCTTTCCAAGGCCGTCAGAAAGCCTGTTAAGATTACACCAGCTACGAAGTCTGTTCCTTTGAAGATAACAATGCCAGGGCATGTCCCTTATGTTTCTGAGAAGTCAATACCATGGAACTATGGCGGTGACGTCTACTACCATGGTATTAAACAAATCGAAATAACTGAAGAAAGTTCGGATGATGAAGAAGCCAGCATTGGAAACATTGCAGGCACGAGCAAAATCACCCGGAGCGGGAGAATATTTTCTCCAGAGATTGCCCCTCCAAGAGCAATCTTTGGACCCTCATCTGCTGACAAGGTCATCCCTGCACCAATAAAACTCTCCGCTAGAACCCCATTGATTGAAGATGTTGTTGTTCCTAGTATTGTCCCTCCTACCTCTGTTGATAAAGGTAAGGGAATCCAAGATGAGCTCGTCAGGACGAGGGCTCAACCCTTGGTCATCCCGGAAACCTCCAAGAAGGAAATGGATGAGATCTTGAAGATAATCAAAAGGAGTGATTACGATGTGGTAGAACAACTGGGGTAAACCCCCTCAAAGATCTCCATGCTGGCACTACTACTTTTCTCGGAAGCGCACGCTAAGGCTCTGATAAAATTCCTGAAGGCAGCCCATGTGCCCCAGGAAACCTCTGCAGATCAATTCCAAAATTGCGTGGCTAGCCTTACTGCGGACAATGGATTAGGTTTCTTTGATGCCGACCTAACTCCTAAAGGTAGAAACCACAATGATGCGTTGCACATCTCAGTAGAATGCCGAGGAACTACTCTCGCACATGTCTTGGTCGACACTGGTTCGTCGCTGAATGTACTGCCTAAGAAGGCCTTGGACCGACTAGATTGTGAAGGGTTAGAGTTGAAGTCGAGTGATATTGTTGTCAGAGCTTTCGATGGTTCAAAGAGGATGGTCCATAGGGAGGTTGAAATTCCCATCAAGATAGGCACTGAGGTGTTTAAATCTACTTTCTATGTGATGGACATCCGTCCGTCATACTCTTGCTTGTTGGGCAGGCCTTGGATACACCATGCTGGGGCAGTCACCTCCTCCTTACATCAGATGTTGAAGTATCCTGTCAAGGGAAAGATCATTACCGTCCATGGTGAAGAGGAGTACATGATCAGCCACTTGAACTCCTTCCGGTATGTGGAGGTAGAGGGGGAGTTCATTGAGACGCCTTTCCAGCATTTCGAAGAAGTCCTTCCTGAAATAACAGTAACAAAGTTGGCAGCTGAAGTACCGAGGCAGATGGCCAGGATGGCATCTCTGGAGGACGCAAAGGCTTCAATAAAGGAGGGGAAGAATTCAGCATGGGGGCAATTTCCTGATATTCCACATAAAACAGACAAATTTGGATTAGGGTTCACTACCGCGGGCCAGAAAGCTATGCGCCACTCGAAGATTGAAAGAGCGCCAGTCAAAATTTCTCCCTACGGAATCAATGCTTTGGAGGATGAAGACAAAGAGAGTAACATCGAAGAGTGGATTTACCCAACTGTCAAAGGAGGATTGTGCAACTGGGAGGCAAAGGACTTTGTCCCCATCACTTTTATTCATCAGTAATTTATCTATCAAACATTTCCTTTTTGGTCTGTAATATTTATTTTCGAACAATCCGTACACTATCTTTTCACCTCATGCCTTTCCCGGGGCATGTAGGTCCATTTGTAAGGGTTTTGATTATTTTTCATATCCATATGCCATGTTTAATGATTCATTGGACGTTTTTCATTTGATAAACTGCTTGTGTTCATTTTCTTTCCTTTTGCATTTTTTGTTTAAGGATGGCTATCCCTTACACACACCCACACTCACAAATGCAGGTACCCATCCACTCCGGATTCCATGGGTGACTATTCTGCTATATCCTGCAATAACTCTGAAGATCTGGTCAATCAAGCCGAGTATGAAGATGACGAAGGTTGTGAAGTACCAGGGGAACTAGCCAGACTTCTACAGCAAGAGGAAAGGGCCATCTTACCGCACGAAGAGTCATTGGAAACTGTCAACTTAGGGATCGAGGAAGACCGAAAGGAGGTGCAAGTGGGTGCCAATCTGGAACCAAGTGTCAAGGAACGCCTGATACAGTTGTTGAATGAGTATGTTGAAATCTTCGCTTGGTCTTATGAAGACATGTCAGGTTTAGACACAGACATCGTGGTTCACCGTCTCCCCACAAGAGAGGATTGCCCACCGATCAAGCAAAAAGTCCGCCGAATGAGGCCTGACATGTCTGAAAAGATCAAAGCAGAAGTGATGAAGCAATTCGATGCTAGATTTCTGGCTGTTACATCCTATCCTCAATGGGTCGCTAACATCGTGCCAGTACCTAAGAAAGATGGCAAAGTCAGGATGTGTGTGGACTACCGGGATTTGAATAGGGCCAGCCCCAAAGATGATTTTCCACTTCCACACATTGACATTTTAATCGACAATACAGCTCAGCACAAAGTGTTTTCCTTCATGGATGGATTCTCGGGCTACAATCAAATCAAAATGGCCCCCGAGGATATGGAGAAAACAACTTTTGTCACACAATGGGTCACTTTCTGTTACAAGGTGATGCCGTTCGGACTGAAAAACGCTGGGGCAACTTATCAACGCGCCATGGTAGCTTTGTTTCATGATATGATACATCATGAGATTGAAGTTTACGTAGACGATATGATAGCTCGGTCACAAATAGAGGAGGAGCACCTTGAACATCTAGAAAAGCTGTTTGCCAGGTTGAAAGAATACAAACTCAGGCTAAATCCAAGTAAGTGCACTTTTGGAGTTAGGTCTGGTAAACTTCTAGGATTCATTATAAGCAACAAAGGCATTGAAGTCGATCCAGCAAAAGTGAAAGCAATACAAGAGATGCCTGCTCCCCGTACTGAAAAGGAGGTTAGAGGGTTCTTGGGGCGCTTGAACTATATTGCCAGATTCATCTCTCATCTGACTTCTACCTGTGAGCCAATTTTCAAACTCTTGAAGAAAGATCAGGTAGTCGAATGGAACGACGATTACCAAGCTGCTTTCGATAAGATCAAGGAGTATTTGCTATAACCTCCTATTCTGATGCCACCCGTTGAAGGAAGACCATTGATCATGTATCTGACCGTCTTGGATAACTCAATGGGGTGTGTTTTGGGCCAGCATGACAAGTCTGGTCGAAAAGAGCATGTTATTTATTACCTTAGCAAAAAGTTTACCAACTGTGAGACTCGCTACTCACTGCTCGAGAAAACTTATTGCGCTTTGGTATGGGCTGCTCGCCGACTAAGACAGTATATGTTGACTCATACTACCTTGTTGATTTCCAAAATGGATCCTATCAAGTATATCTTCGAAAAGCCCGCTTTATCTGGAAGAATAGCCAGATGGCAAATGATCCTAACTGAGTATGACATCCAGTACACCACCCAAAAAGCTATAAAAGGGAGTGTACTAGCTGACCATCTGGCTCATCAAGCTATCGAAGATTATCAACCCATGAGATTTGACTTCCCAGACGAGGACATCATGAATTTGGACAGCATTGAAAGTGACGGACCGTATGACGGACCCGAAAAGGGATCCCGATGGACCCTGTACTTTGATGGTGCTTCAAATGCACTTGGAAACGGTATCGGCGCAGTACTCATTTCTCCGGAAGGCTGTCACACACCTTTCACGGCCCGACTTTGCTTCAGCTGCACAAATAACATGGCTGAATATGAAGCTTGCATCTTTGGTCTCAAGGCTGCTATAGACTTGGGGATCAAATCTTTGATCGTATTTGGGGACTCGGCTTTGGTTATCAGTCAAATCAAAGGAGAGTGGGATACCAAGCATCCTAATCTTATCCCGTACAAAGAACATGTCTTGACATTGTTGCCTCATTTCGAGCAAATTACCTTCGAGCATTTCCCGCGAGAAGAGAATCAGCTAGCAGATGCTCTAGCTACAATGTCCTCCATGTTTAAACTCAACTGGGATAACGAGGCTCCCCAAATCACCATCGAGCGAATGGATGAACCTGCACATTGTCACAAGATTAATACCGAAGAAGTAGTGGAACAACCTTGGTTCCATGAAATCAAAAGGTATCTCGAGACTATAGATTATCCCGAAGGAGCTTCCGTAAATGACAAGAAGTTCTTAAGGAAATTCGCGGATAAATTCTTCCTGAGCAACGACATCCTTTACAAACGAAGCCATGATTGTGTATTACTCTGATGCGTAGACAAAGCTGAAGCAGAGTTGATCATGACTGAGATACACAGCGGCACATTTGGCACTCACTTGAGCGGGCATACAATGGCTAAGAAGATCCTAAGGGCAGGCTATTACTGGTCTACCATGGAAACTGACTGCCATCAACATTCCCGTACTTGCCACAAATGTCAAGTCTACGCTGACAAAGTTCATATCCCTCTGGTTCCTCTCAACGTCCCGACTGCTCCGTGGCCCTTTGCAATGTGGGGCATTGACATGATTGGAGAGATCAAGCCCACGGCTTCCAACGGACATCGCTTCATCCTAGTTGCCATTGACTATTTCACCAAGTGGGTCGAAGCGGCTTCCTTCGCCTCTGTTACTAAAAATGTGGTTGCCCGCTTCATCAAGAAAAATCTCATATGCCGGTATGGTGTTCCAGACAGGATCATCACAGACAACGGTACGAATCTGAATAACACGATGATCACCGCATTGTGCGAACAGTTCAAGATTTATCATCACAATTCATCTCTCTATCGGCCGAAGATGAACGGTGCTGTTGAAGCTGCGAACAAAAACATTAAGAAGATCATTCAGAAAATGACAGTCACTTACAAAGACTGGCATGAGATGTTACCGTTTGCCCTACATGGATACCGTACGACGACACGTACTTCAACCGGGGCAACCCCATTTTCGTTGGTATATGGCATGGAAGCTGTCCTGCCTATGGAAGTTCAGATTCCTTCTCTGAGGATTATGAAGGACACAGGTTTGAGTGAAGATGATTGGATTCAGACCCGACTCGATCAACTCAATTTGATCGACGAGAAGCGACTCGCTGCTATATGCCATGGTCAGACGTATCAAAAACGGATGATCAAGGCCTTCAATAAGAAAGTCAGACGTCAAGTGTATCAAGTCGGAGATCTCGTAATCAAGCGGATTATCTTGCCGCAAAGTGATCCCAGGGGCAAATGGACTCCTACATATGAAGGACCATTTGTGATCAAGAGCATATTTTCTGGTGGTGCAATGATTCTGACCACCATGGACGACGACGATTTGCCACACCCTGTGAATGCAGATATAGTCAAAAGATAATACGCATAAAATAACCCGACAAGTCGAAAACCCGAAAGGGCGGCTTGGGCAAAAATGGGCATCCCGGTGAACCGAAAACCCGAAAGGGCGGTTCAGGCAAAAATTAGGGATAAAAACAAAAAAATCTGTACACCCGGCAAGTCGAAAACCCGAAAGGGCGGCTCGGGAAAAAAGGGGTTTCCCGGTGGATCGAAAACCCGAAAGGGCGGTTCAGGCAAAAGTTAGGGAATTAAAGCGTATGACTATGTCTCGTCGGATCACTTCAAAGGCAATCTCTTCATCAACCAGTTCCAAGCTTCTGATCAATCCAGTCATCGGCAAACGAAGCATTGAACGGACAGATATTCAGAGTTGTGAAGGCTATAGCAGAATAGAATCCCATGGAGTTATTTCACATAGCCATCTTTATTTTGTATAAATCTTTCAATATTTACGACAAAATCCTCTTACTAGGATGATTGTCTCCTTTGTACAAATATACTCATAGAAAGTCAATACAAATACTTTTCCCAGAAATTTGTGTCATTTCCTTTTCTTTTCTCTTGCACTATTTGTTTTATTTTGAGAAACGTCCAATGTTTTGTTAAATAGGCATATGCATTTGAACATAATCATTTCCTTATGAATCAAGAAAGAGGATTACTGATAGGTTGAAGGTGCAGTTGGATATCTGGATACCCTTTCAAAGGAAACCCCCAGGAGATTTGGAATCCATATCCCTAGCGAGTCTTAAAGCTTATCCCCAGTAGATTCTGGAAGCTTATCCCCTGCAGAGTACGGACGTCTCTCCCGAGCTTTATTCAAAGTTGTTCCTTACAAGAGCTTATAAGTGGGTTATCCTCAGCTAATTGCCACAGAAGATCGCACTCGGCAAAATTCTTCCTATCCCCAGCGGAGTTCATCAAAGTTTCCCAGCATAACTTATCAATACAATCCCCAGAGGAGTTTATCTTTGTTATCCCCGGCCAGAGAATCCTCCAGAACTCAATTCCCCTCAGAGTTTAAGTTTCAGTATCCCCAGCAGAGCTAAAACTTCAAACTATCAATCCCCAGCAGAGCCAGACTAGTGAACCTTCTCCCCGCAGAAATGCTTCTCACTAGACTAGAGATTCTCAGTATTATCTCCCCAGTTTAAGTCTACCAGGTTCTAAAATCCCCAGTAGAAATCATCAGAATTTCTTTTACCCTGCAAGTCACCAAGGAAATTCCAACTCCTCGCAGTGGTTCTAAGGCCCCTCGACGGTTGAAGGTCTGGTATTCCCCAAGCAAATCTGCAGACTTTCAGTTTTCAATTCCTCATTGTATATTCGAAGATTCTCCAGTGAAGATCTCTTCAAGACAGGAATTCCCCAGAAGATTGGTATACAACCCAAGCTCCTTATTCCCCAGCAACAACCAAGGAATTATTCTTCCCGGCAGCAGTCGAGATGCTTTATCTTCAGCCATCTAGGATTCATTTATCCTCCGCAAGACAGCTCTCCAGCTTACATGCACATTCATTTACATTCATATCATAAACATTGATATAACATATATTGCATCATACATTTCATGCAACATAATTTTGTGTTTAGCTAACATTTTGTCCTTTTCAGGATAAGAATAAAAGGCTATCATTAACAGTTTCAGATGCAGTTTTACACGGACTCATCATCAGACAACCCTACACCGGTTCCTCCTCAAACTTCAAGATTTCTGAAAACAGTTCACGGGTTCTCCAAGTAACGGATGTTAACCTATCGCTTGTTCAGTTTCTTCTCAAGACTTCTGAAAACAGTTTATGGATTCTTCCCAACGACGGATGTTAATCTATCGCTTGTTCAGATGCAACTTTTGAAAACAGTTTACGGACGCTTCCCGACAACGGATGCTGCTCTATTGCTTATTCAACTTCAAGATTTCTGAAAACAGTTCACGGGTTCTCCAAGTAACGGATGTTAACCTATCGCTTGTTCAGTTTCTTCTCAAGACTTCTGAAAACAGTTTATGGATTCTTCCCAACGACGGATGTTAATCTATCGCTTGTTCAGATGCAACTTTTGAAAACAGTTTACGGACGCTTCCCAACAACGGATGCTGCTCTATTGCTTATTCAACTTCAAGATTTCTGAAAACAGTTCACGGGTTCTCCAAGTAACGGATGTTAACCTATCGCTTGTTCAGTTTCTTCTCAAGACTTCTGAAAACAGTTTATGGATTCTTCCCAACGACGGATGTTAATCTATCGCTTGTTCAGATGCAACTTTTGAAAACAGTTTACGGGCGCTTCCCAACAACGGATGCTGCTCTATTGCTTATTCAACTTCAAGATTTCTGAAAACAGTTCACGGGTTCTCCAAGTAACGGATGTTAACCTATCGCTTGTTCAGATTCTTCTCCAGACTTCTGAAAACAGTTTATGGATTCTTCCCAACAACGGATGTTAATCTATCGCTTGTTCAGATGCAACTTTTGAAAACAGTTTACGGACGCTTCCCAATAACGGATGCTGCTCTATTGCTTATTCAACTTCAAGATTTCTGAAAACAGTTCACGGGTTCTCCAAGTAACGGATGTTAACCTATCGCTTGTTCAGATTCTTCTTCAGACTTCTGAAAACAGTTTATGGATTCTTCCCAACAACGGATGTTAATTTATCGCTTGTTCAGATGCAACTTTTGAAAACAGTTTACGGACGCTTCCCAACAACGGATGCTGCTCTATTGCTTATTCAACTTCAAGATTTCTGAAAACAGTTCACGGGTTCTCCAAGTAACGGATGTTAACCTATCGCTTGTTCAGATTCTTCTCCAGACTTCTGAAAACAGTTTACGGATTCTTCCCAACAACGGATGTTAATCTATCGCTTGTTCAGACTCTTCTCAACCTCTGAAAACAGTTTACGGATGCCTCCAGATACGGATGTCAATCTGGTTGCTTATTCAGACCCTAGTTCAGAGATGGTCCAAAGCATGGACACCTTTATGATACTCATCCCAGATGGCATCTTTAAGCCCATCCCCGACAAGTTTCTGTCACTCCTCCCGATGGTATCTTTAAGCCCATCTCCAAATGGCATCTCTAAGCCCATTCCCGCATCCATTACTTTGACGAGTGCAAATTTCCGGGCACTCTAGTGTCCAATCTCCTTTTACCCTCGAGTCACGAAAGGCAAACTTGCCAATCTAACTCTTCAGATTCAAGAACATTGAACAGGGGCAACTGTTGTACCCCAAAATTTTCCCTCCCATTTCTCAATAATTTCTCATCACAAAGCCCTTGGAGCTCAAGATCCAGTTAGGGTTTCATCTGCTCAAGACTTCTCCTTGCAATGTTGACCCAAATTAGGGTTTGTGTTTGCACAAAGATGATTTGACCTAAAATGCCTAAGATGACTTTCATGCTTCATTTTGGACCCCCAAGTTTATCCATACCAAGTTTCAAGCCTTAATTCCAAATTTTGCCCAGTCAATTGGACAATTGACCTAGAAATCAACTATATTGGGGAAAAAGTCAATTGTGGCCAATGGACAGACAAATCTTATGAAAATTGACCCACATCAACATTATAAACTCACATGGACCATTTGATCAAGTTTGGATCACAATTCCACAAGAAATTTGATCAGATCACCAAAAGGGCAAAATGGTCATTTTTAGGGTTTTGACTGCACAAAGGCAATTTTTGACTGTTTGACCTAGCCAATGGCAAACCAAGCTCACATATGGACTCAAGGACCCCATGGAATTATCTTTACATGCTCAACAAGCTCAAAAGATCCCAAATGCACAAGATTGACAGTTGAATTTCCCAGTCAATTGATCAATTTTGACTGTATACTGAAAAGTCAAACTTTGACTTTTTGGTCAAAATCAAGAGTCAAGATTCATTTTTCATCAAAACATGCCAAATCATGAAACTTGTTCATCAAGAAATCAAGAATTGCAAATTAGGGTTTGAAATGAAGATTTTTCATAACTTAGAATTTTTCTAAGTTATGAAAAACCCTAATTTTTTCCTAACTTTGCCCCACTTTCTCACCAAGATTCATTTGGATTCAAGCAAAAGTCAAAACATGAAAGTTGTAGCCTATTGCATAATCTACAACTTTTATTCACAAATTTTTCCAAAAAGAAGCTTGTATCTCAAGTTACAATTTTTGGAATAAGGGTACCAAACCATTCTTAACTTAGAGAAAATTTGACCTATTTTAGGCAGGATTTTTGCCTAACTTCAAGACCATTTTTCACATACTTCCACTTGGCATTTCAATTTTCACTTCAAATATGGATTGTAGTACACATTCCAAGCTTTCCAAAATGTCCAAGAACTTATCAAACAACCTCATGGTTTGAGAGAATCGAATTTTGCAATATGGGAAAAACTCACTTTTGTTATGGCCAATTTCCATGTTCATACACTTAGGCAATTTTCAAATCAGCATGCACTTCTTGATTACAGGCCCTAAATCCTTTTTACACTCATAAATTTAATTCAAACTCTTTGTGCCAAGACCATATTCTATGTGTTCAAGCATTGCATAATGGTTTAATCCCAAAGTAGATAAAGCACTTTAACCATTTTTGCAAAAGTGAACTTTATGTCAAAATGCAAATCCAAGAAGTACAGTTCAAATCCCCTTGGCACAAGTTTAGGAACTAATTACACTGATCAATGCCAAGGTTTGCAGCACATTAGGGGGGCCTCTACCTGTCTAAAAACCAACTTGGACATTTGTTGCTTAAAGGGTAAGAAACTTGCCATAACACATAACAACTCTCATATCAGCTAACACATGCTTAGAAAAACTTGTCAAACATATTCAAGACATCTATCCTAAGCTGAAACACGAGCCTAGCATCCCCAATACCTCCCCATTCCCAGAATCACCCTCAAACTGCCCAAACAGAGCATCTGTTGCAGTTTGAGTTCCATAGCTCAAACCTTCCATGCATTCTTGCTAAAAACTTGTTAAACACATCCCATAATATCCCTTGAAGCTATTCCAAACCTCAAACACGACCTGTAACACTCCCAGGCAACATCACCATTTTCATTTTCTTGTTTTGCAGCTGAAGTTCCATAGCACGATTCAAAAGGTTTCAAGACAAAGTAAAGCTTGGAATAGCATCCCTGGACATCAAGGAAGTTGTACCAATCATCACCTTGCATTGAAGACACCTCAATCACCAGATACAACTTCAACTGAACAGGTAAGTTCATGAACTCGAATCTCTCTATCCAGACATTGTTAGCTTTAGGTTTGTGAAGAAAACATGTCACATTCATAGCCCTGAACATGCCCATGTGATTAGATTTCATTTATATTATGTATGCTTAGAAAATTTGATGTCTGAACTTGGAACAAAAATTAGGTTAAGAATTGGGGGAGAAGAAATTCTCTCTCATTTCTGAGAGTTAAATCATGTTCTTTATATGTGTGAACTCGTGAGAAGATGCTTAACATTTTTGGTGTTGTAAGTTTTTGCTAAAACTCAAGGAATCAGGACCTTGCAATGGAAGAAAAGAGGCGCGTGTTTTTGTTCAAACAGAAATGCTGGAGGTTGAAGAAGCTCCACGTGGGCTGGGCTTTGTTTCCTATTTCTTTTTACACCCTTTTGTTACTTTGACACCCCCTAGGCCCATTATGTTTATTTTTATGATTTTTTGACTTTTCTTTTTTTATTCTGACTTATTTATTTTTCCTCATGATATTAAAAATATAAAAATAATTTTTTAAACCATTTTTGAATTTATTAGGCATTTATTTGTTTAGATGGTTATTTGTACATAAATAAACAAATAGATATACTTTTATTTAAAAAATGTTAAAATAGTGCAAACACATTTTATTTTCCATTTTTATTTTATTTTATCTTCTGAAAATATTTTATATAAAATATACTTTTTTTTATAAATATTAAATATTATTATTTTTGTATATAATATATATATTTAGTAAATGATACAAATTCATATATATATATATATATATATATATATATATATATATATATATATATATATATATATATATATATATATATATATATATATATATATATATATATATATATATATATATATATATATATATATATATATTAATATATTTAGATTAAAGATACAAAATATACATACTTTTATTTTTTATTAATATTTAATATTAAAAATACCTTTTTTGAAAAATATACTTCATTTTATTTTATTTTTGTATATAATTGATAAATACTTGTACATATTAAATAATTAATGCATTTACTTAATAAAATTAGGGTTTTGCCCTAAACATAAAAAACTCCAAAAAATAATACTTTTTATTTTTGTTTATTTGACATATAAAAATACTCTTTTTCATACACATAAAAACATTTTTTTTTGCATCTTGCATATTTATCTTATTTCTATTTAATTTGTGCAATTGATTATCTTGTAAATAATTCCAAATTGATGTAATAGTTAGGTTTAAATTCCTTGTCAAATACCCCTCATTTGAACATTTGTACCCCACTTCCCATATTGTGTTGTAATAGTTTAGAACTTTATTTTTCGCACTTTAATGCTTTCTAAATATATCCTGTTAGAATTAGGGTTTGTATGCAAATAAAAAACAAAATAGTTTGACCTAATTTCAAGAATAAACAAGCATGAAAATGGACATCACTAATCACACTTGCACCCCTAGGGTATTCCACTTGTTGCCTTCAAAAAAATGGGCCATATTGCATGTTAGGTCTCTTTGGGCAAAACAAAACAATCAAATGATCATAGTCCCTCGATGACGCTTTCGAAAGTTGCCTAAAAAATGATCAAGTCCCTTAAAGGAAAATTGCCCAAAGATACTTGGCACCATTGCAATTATGGTCTAAACGATGACCCGCGCCCGTCCCTTTCACATCCTAACACAAGATTGTCCACCAAATGCAATGGTGGAACAAAATTGTTAAAAGGGTTAAAACATAGCAAAAATCTTTGAGAACTTTAGGGTAGATAGCTCTTAAGTACTTGTCAACTTGCAAAACGAAACACTTGCCTATTTTCAAACCACACATCATCACACTTTCAAAACAACTTTCAAAAAACCTTGAAACATCTTTTCAAAAAGACAAACACCTTTTGTAAAACATTCGAGTAAAGAATTGTTACAAGGGTAGCCTAGACAAGGCATCTTTTTCAAAACCTTTTTAAAGCCACACACAAAGCACCATTTCACACAATTGAAAACCAAGGCAAGTTGATCTAAGCAAGTACCTAAGAGCCCATGGATAACCATGGATAGAAAGGGTGCTAATACCTTCCCTTTCTATAATCTACTCCCCGAACCCAAGAAAATATCTCAAAGGTTTTTGCTGTGCTTTTTAAACCTTTCCTTAGGATAAAATAAAAAGTCGGTGGCGACTCTTGCTCAACCAAAACATTTGCGAAAACAAACGCAAAACCATAGTCAGTTCTCCCACCGTATCACAGATGTAATAGCGTATGACATTTATTTTCCGCAATTTATTGCTTTCATATAATTCTAGTAATTAGGGTTTGTATAGCAAGATAAAATCAATCTTAGAAAACCCTAATTCAAGATTAAAGCAATGCATGAAAAATACAAAACACTTGCACACTTGTACCTCTAGGGTTAACTCCACTTTGTTGCCTTAAATAAATAGTCATGTTATGCATGTGAGACATCTTAGCAAAAACAGTCAAAAATACAAGATCATAGTCCCTCGATGATGCTTTAAATGTTGCCTTCAAAATGATCTTCGATCCTTAATAAAAATGCTAAGGTATCTCACAACATTGCATCTTATGACTATACGATGATCCACACCCGTCCCTTTACATCCAAAGATATGGCTACTTACCAATCAATGGTGAGATAGCAATGTCAAAGGAAGAGAGAAATGAACAGAATACTTTTGAGTAGGTAGAACTTTCTTAGTTGCTTGCTCACAATCCATCTTCAAAAACAAACATATTTTCAAACACACCAAACACTTTCAAAAACATGAAAATTTTTCCAAAGTCCAACATTTTGTATGCATTCTTATAGAGACGAGAATCATTACAAAGTTTTCCTAAACGAATGTGCTTTTCAAAAATACTTTCAAAACCCATCACTAATACATTTCAAACAAAACAATTTCAAAAAGTGATCTAGCAAGCAACTAAGAGCCCATAGATAACTATGGATGAAAAGGGTGCTAACACCTTCCCTTTTCATAAACTACCCCCCGAACTCAAGAAAATATCTCAAAGGTCTTTCCTGTTCTTTTCACCCTTTCCATATTGGATAAAAGAAAATTTGATGGCGACTCTTGCTATCCCCAACAATTGCAATCAAATGCAAAACAACCAAGTCAGTTCTCCCACTGTATTATAGAACTGGAGACTCTGCTGGGGAAGACTTAAAAGTGGGGTTACCTTAGAGCTAGATCACATTTTAATTGCTTTCATTGTTTGATTTGTTTTCTTTACATTTATGGGTCTTTGTTTGGGTTTGTATTGATCCTCTACCCGGATATGGGAACATCATTAGGTAAGTAGCAATAGATCATGGAGATTGTGTGGGGTATACCGATATGGTTGAAACGATGGCTACGTTAGTGTGACATATTTTTTGGTATCGGTAGGCCTTGAGTCCAGTCAAGGAGAATACAGGGCCACTGTATGGTGTCATGAAGCACTAACTGACCTTAGAACCTTTAATTGAACAACTTGGCCATTAGGAAGTAGTGAGATAGCCAGCTTTGGTGCAGTTTGAAGTTGGTTGATACTCGATTCCACGCTCATTGAGATCAAACTTTCGGGATTTTTTGGTCACCAATAAAGAGGCTTAGGTGAAACAATGCCTGATGAAGAAAGATCGGTGATATTGAGATCCCCTATAACTCGGTTACTTTCTAGGACAGGTTGAGCCAACTAAACTTCAAGAGGGAACTTACCAATGAAACCTCATGCAAGCCTAAACCTAAGGACTTGTTTGCTTTGTATGTATATAATTGTACATAACATCATGACATCATACCATGGCATTTTGCACTAACAATTTCAAGGATCTCAAGGGTTTGTGATGTAGGGTTATGTTGAATCAGACGTTTATCAAGAGGAAAGAGGATTTATTTTCCTCTAACCAAACACCATCCAAAAACCAAAGCGTGATAACTTGAGTCAAGGGTTATGACCCACTTGACATGGTGAGCTTGACTCTCGTAGAAGGACATTCAACGATACGAAGTTCTTCAAAGTTGTGATCAAATTTCAACTTCTAACATCTTCTTGTTTTTACACCGCGAGATTCTTGAAAACATTGCATCCACATATCATGCATCATATCATGACAAGTTTTCCCCATACAGGTTTTCCCATCTGCTTACTGTTTATTTCAGTAAAAAATTGCTCTCGAACAAACTGTCCAAGATCTTCAGACCCAAAATGATCAGTTTCAAGATTTGTTCCTAAATATATCCAAGGGGAAATAAGAAGTGAAAGCACTCCTCATTGAGAGAATGACCGAGAAGAATCCTGAAGACGACAAGGATGGCCAGTTGAAGCAATTACAAGCTGAGATAGCAACAATGAGAATCTAGATGTTGGGACAAATGGCTCTTATCCAAAACTTAGCTCGGGGACAAGAAGAGTTGAGATTTCTCGTCAACAAGCTTCATCAAGACGAATGCAACCATATGGAACAAATAGTTAGAATCGGGGACCGAGTCATTAATCAGCCTCCAACAAAGCAAGAAGTTGTCTTGGTCGAGAGAACACCTTTCAAAATGGCTTCTACATCGCGAGTCCAACAACGACCTCACCAACCACGATAGGGTGACCCGCGTAAGCAAGATACGCCCAAAAGACAATTTATTGAGATTTGTATGTCCCTGGCTCAAGTATTGTATCATATGTTGGAAGCCAAGTTGATTATATTAAGGGAGCCTCCTCAAAACCCTAACACTTTTGCTCCCAACTATAAATACAATGAAAGGCGTGCATACCACTCCAACAGTCAGGGACACGATACTAATCAATGTTGGGCGTTGAAGAACAAGATTCAAGACCTGATCGACAAAGGAGTGTTGGAATTTACATAAGATGGTCAATTGGATTTTTCTGTCACCCCTCAAAGACACACTATCTGAAGTGACAAAGTTTAGGCAGGGAAATTTTTGTTCATTCGAATTTCCAGTTGTAATTTCTTTATTTGTTTAAACATTTGTCCTTATGTCAAACTTTGGTTGTTCTCATTAATGCATTGCATATTTTTGTCTTGAGTTAATCCATTCGTTTTCACTATACTGAAATTATACTTTTACTCCTTTTGTATGATATTCAACTCTGGATTACAAGCTATAAGCCTTTAGAGGAAGGATGACGAAAATAATACCATAATCTCATACAGTATGCTTTTGGACAGACTTTGCTGATGATGTATATGTGTTGTTTCAAATTCCAAAATAGTGGAGTTATAAGGAAGATAATCCCTATTCAACCCCTTTGAGCCAAAGAAGTAGGAGTTTTCTTTTCTGCACAAACTGAAACCTTTAATCATAACCTGCGGCAGGGTAGTTTCTCATTTGATTCAAATGCACATTCAGTCGCAAGCTGCCACTTCACAACGAAAATATTCTTCTGAATCAAAAGATGGTGTTGGTTCCCCATAAATAAGGCAGTCTTTAGAAAAGCCCACTAGGTCAAAACATATGAAGGAGACTTAAGAAAATTGGGGCATCCCGCTGATGTAATCTCAAAATAAAAATATTCAGGAAAAAGTTAGGGATAGTAGATCAACAAAGAGGTCATTATAAATCCTCGATAATATGAAAAATGTTACAAAAATGATTGCCTTCCCAAATAAACTTCCTGTATCTGAACCATCACCAAAATATCATTCCGGATTCTAGTAGGGGATAAGCGTGCGATCAACTAAGTTTAGGATTGGAGAACATTATGGAGAACGGGTTGGGTACAAACAAACTTTGAGCCTTATCCTTTATTTCTTAAACCGTGAACCAGGCCATGTTACAACCCTTTAAAAGTTCTAATTGAAGCTTAGGTTAGTTCAAAAGCATGTTGTTACAAAAGGTATCCTGAATCCTGTAAGGTTTACTATAGATCCCGAGTTGAATTCATATTCTTACAAATTTTTGTTGCTCTTTAAAAGTGCAGTTTTCAAAAAAAAAATCTCAAGACAGACATAAACTTTGCATTGTTTGAATATCACTGTTTACATAGGGCTAATTGTTTGGCAACAAAGAAATTTGCACGACGAATATCCAAATAACGAAAACTCTCTCAATAAACAAGAATCACTTCAAAGGGAAAGACACCTCCAATGACAAAATCTCTCACAATCAAGGGGCACGGCATGATCATTTTCCAACACATCCAGGGCAGTCAAGTCGAGATTCAAAGAATCTCTCAAAGAAATGTTGAATAACTAGGGGCAAATATCCATCCGAATGACTCAAGAGGCAGTGTTACGTTGATCATGGGCTTCAACAAAATCCACTATGAAGACTTCCGGTACCACCAAATTTCTTGTTTGTGCCAGTAGTATCAGATGGTGTCAGTATCATGTCTTCAAATTCATGACAGTTCTTAGAAAATTTTGAGACTTGACCAAAGATTTTGGGTACCACCAAATTGCTTGTCTGTGCTAGTAGTATCAGATGGTGTCAGTATCATGTCTTAGGATCCTTCCATGACAGTTCTTAGAAAATTCTGAGACTTGAACAAAGATCTTGGGTACCACCAAATTGGTTGTCTGTTCCAGTGGTATCAGATGGTGTCAATATCATGCCTTAGGATTCTTTCTTGACAGTTCTTATAAAATTCTGAGACTTGACCAAATATATTGGGTACCACCAATTTGCTTGTCTATGCCAGTAGTATCAGATGGTGTCAGTATCATGTCTTTGGTTAGTTCTATGACAGTCTTAGAAAAGATACCTAGGAAGTTCAAGACTACCGGAAATGTGATCAAAATCTCAAACATTGAAGTGCACCAGACTAACTCTAGGGGAAAACAGACTCCCACGTGTGAAAGGTCACGTGCAATCAAACAATTAATTTCTGGCATTTATACAACACTTACTACCGCAAATAATGACAATTTTCCACACCATGAACATAGTCAGAAAATACTATGCAGGAAGAGAGACCCGCTAGGTTGACATACCTAGGAAAAAATAAGGGCATCCCGGCGAACCAAAAGGTTTGGGCAAATATTAGGGATATATTCAAAAGATTATACACCCGGCAAGTCGAAAACATGAAAAGGTGGCTTGGGCAAAAAAAAGGTATCATGTTGGACTGAAAACCCGATAGGGTGGTCCAGACAAAAGTTAGGAATTAAAGCATACGACTATGTCCCGTTATCTCATCATTTTGTCTATCAGTAAAATATTTGTCACTTTGGCAGAGTTAAAACTGTCTACAAATCCCCACAAGGCAAATTTCATGGATGTGCCCACAGAGTTACATCAATCACATTATCCCCGCAAATTTGGATTCATGAAATCCTCAGCCTGAGTTTCAATCTCCGGAAAACCCTCTCCCCAGCTGAGTTGGTCCAAAAGAAGAAGTCTTATGGAGTTCCTTCCTAGAGAATACCTCCTCTGCAGATCGTCAAATATTCTCTTCAACATGGTTTGTTTCCCCAACAAAACTATAAACTCCCCAGTTTGAGTTTTCCTCTCAGACTACTACAAATCAACAAGACAAGACCCCTTAAC
This sequence comes from Vicia faba, assembly GCA_948472305.1. Lineage (NCBI taxonomy): Eukaryota > Viridiplantae > Streptophyta > Magnoliopsida > Fabales > Fabaceae > Vicia > Vicia faba. Next base: position 35,840,257 of record OX451737.1, on the reverse strand, counting down.
CTCCGGTTAAGTCATTACCATCCTCAACGGAGTCATTACTATCACCAAAAGTTGTTGCGAAGCCTGGAATTCGACCAGATAACAATTGACTTCTTACTCTTCAAAGAAAATTACTATGAAGCCTGGACCCGACCAGACAATAGTTTAACTTCAAGCAAGTTACTATGAAGCCTGGACCCGACCAGGTGTTAGTTCAACTTCATTCTTATCCAAACAAGTTATTGCAAATCCTGGACCCGACTATATAACAGTTTGAGTTACTGAAACCTGGACCCGGCCAGATAACAGTTAATCTCTAGTTGTAAGTTACTGAAGCCTGGACCCGACCAGATAATAGTTTAACTTCCTCAAATCATCGCTGAAACCTGGACCTGACCAGATAACAGTTTGAGTTTCTGAAACCTGGACCCATCCAGATAACAGTAAATCTCAATTTTTAGTTACTAAAGCCTGGACCCGACCAGATAATAGTTTAACTTCTTCAATTGCTGAAGCTTGGACCCGACCAGTTAACAGTTCAAGTTACTGAAACCTGGACCCGACCAGATACCAGTTAACCTTAAGGTCAAATTGCTGAAGCCTGAACCCGACCATATAGAAGTTTAATTCCTACAAAATCACTAGCAAAACTCGTCTTCCCCAATAGAGTTTGCCACTATTCCCAGTGAGTTGTTGCAAATCCTGGAATCCGATCAGATAACAGTTAACTTCCTTATCCCCAACAAGTTGGTATGAAACCTGGAATTCGACCAGATAACAACTAACTTTCAAGAGATAATTCCCCACTAGAGCAACGGACGATTAAAAATCCTGAACTCTTTCCCTAAGCAGAAATCAACATGATCCAATAGAGTATTCTCAAGCAAAGTCAATATTCCCCAATGGAGTTTCTCCTCAACAAAGCAGGAATCCCCAGCGGAAGCATTTTAAACAAATTTTGAAGATACACATATTCTTCATCTCCAACAGCAATCCAGGATTTGACTTCCCGAAGCTCCCCAGTTATTTGTCAAGGATACACTTCAATAATATTCCACATTTATAACATCACATTACATACATGACAAATACATACAGCACAGTCTCATTTATTTTGAGAACATCATGCATACATCTGCATGCAACTAATCACTTTTCCTTGCAGGAAAAAAGTTCAATCAATAATCAAAGACCTCTTATGGTTAGATTTACTTCTTCTAGTTAAAGATAGGAAAATATCATCAACATTTCCCAAATAGGTCAGAGAATAATTCCTAAAGCAAGTCGGGGAAACTATCTCTACGACCAACAAAAAGCGAGTTCCGGATTAATACCTAAAATAAGACAGGACAACTATTTGTGGACAACCAATTGTAGATTAATACCTGAAACAAGACAAGACAACTATCTACATGAGCAAGTTGAAGATTAACTCCTGAAACAAGACAGGGAAACTATCTTTCTTTCTCTTTGGTTAGATAAATATCAATTCCCGAAACAGGAAGGGGCGACTATCTTTATCACCAATGGTATGAACTCCCGAAATGGGATGGGTATACCAGCAAACTGATTGTAGATTAATACTGAAAAAAGACAGGACAACTATCTACATGAGCATATTGAAGATTAACTCCCAAAATAGGATGGGGAAACTATCTTTCTTTTCTCTTTGGTTAGATAAAGATCAATTCCCGAAACAGGACGGGGCGACTATCTTTATCACCAATGGTATTAACTCCCGTAATAGGACGAGTTTACCAACAAGATGATTATAGATTAATACCTGAAGCAAGACAGGATAACTATCTACATGAGAATATTGAAGATTAACTTCCGAAACAGGACGGGGAAACTATCTTTCTTTCTCTTTGGTTAGGTAAAGATCAATTCCCGAAACAGGACGGAGAGACTATCTTTATCACCAATGGCATGAACTCCCGAAACAGGATGGGGAAACTATATTTCTTTCTCTTTGGTTAGATAAAGATCAATTCCCAAAACAGGACGGGGCGACTATTTTTATCACTAATGGTATGAACTCCCGAAACAAAACGGGTTTACCAACAAATTGATTGTAGATCAATTCCCGAAACAAGACGGGGCGACTATCTACATAACAAACACTTCCTTCAAGACATCTGCCATTTCAGTTTAAATCGACCATTGATTTATCCTGATTATGTTCCAGTATACACTTCCCATGGTTCAGTTAAATCACTCCAAAGATTTATACTGATTTGTTATCCAGTGAAAGATTATTCAAGACATTTGTTGTTTCAGTATAAGTCGATCAAAGACTTATTTGGATATTCCTTCCAATCTCTACCTACAGTCACTTTGGATGGCATCTATAATCCAATCTCCAACGACTCTTTATCACCTTTGGATGGCATCTGTAAGCCCATCTCCGACAAACTTTTCATTATTCTCCAAATGGCATATGTTAAGCCCATTTTCGATACAGTCAACCAACAACACCGGCGAGTGCAAATTTCTGAGCACTCTAGTGTTCAATCATCTTCCACCTTCAAGATACGAATGAATACATACGATTATCGCTTTTCAGGTTTAAGAAAATTGAACAGGGGCAGCTGTTGTACCCCAAAATTTTCCCTCTTCATTTTACTTTACCTAGCTTGTGTTTCATCATATGCGTTCATGCGTTTAGACTGGATCAAGGCTTTCTTCAAACTGTAGAATTTAATTGCTAACAATCAATCTGAGATAGACCTCGTGTCCTTTTGGTTCGAGCTACTAAGATATCTAAGGCTTCGTGACATCTCAAGTTGAAGCTTTGTGTCGTCAAGAGTGTTTAAGTTTGCATTGGTTTTAAAGGTTCAAATATCCGAGATTACTGAAGATTTTTTGTTTCATGAAGCTACAAGGATTTCTTATTCAAACTTCTTTCAAAGAATTAAGGTTTTATTTGCAAGGCTAGAGCATTATTGTTTGAAACAGAGTAAAGGAAAAGCACGATACAAGCGTTGAAATTGTTGGATTAATGCTGTGATCAAGGCAGATTTTTCGTTTCAACCACGAAGTCATCTTGGATTTGTGAAAATTTAAAGTTAAGGATCCAGGAGATTTTAAGTTTGTGAATGAGATTTTAAATTTGATGTTTCATTTGATCTCATGTTGTGATACAGTGGCAGAACCGGAACTGTTTGAAATGCTGGTTTGCATTTTGCGTTTGTGTTTGCAAAATGTCGCGGTAAGCAAGAGTCGCCACCGACTTTTATTTTATCCAACTGGAAAGGAAAAAAAGCACAGAAAATTTCCTTTTTCGAAATATTCTGAGTACGGGGGGTAGATTATAGAAAGGGAAGGTGTTAGCATCCTTTCTATCCATAGTTTTCTACAGGCTCTTAGGTACTTGCTCATCATTTTCAAAATTGCTTGTGTGTGTTTGATTTGAAAAAGTTTTTTTTTGTTTGACTTCGATTTAACCCTTGCTTATGTCTTCAAGAGTGTTACGAAGTTGTTTTGAAAATTTTGTTTGAAAAAGAGTGTAAGTGTGAAAAAAGTTTGATTGTTTTGAGCAAGTACCTACTAGCATCTACCTACTCGAAAAAAGAATTGTTTTATGCTTGTTTCCTTTAGGCAGTGCTATCCTACTATTAGTGAGTAGGTAGCACCATCGTTGGAGTTGTAAGGGTCAATTCGAAAGGGACGTACGGTCACTAAAGCAATGTTAGGACGTCTTAGTAATAACCCTAATGTCTTAAGATTAATATCCGAGGCAACATATCCGAGGCAACATATCCGAGGCAACCTTTCCGAGGCAACTTTGATCTTTGAGACAAAAGAGAGACCACTAAAATACCCTATACTTAATGATCGTTTACCGAAGGCAACAAAAGTGAGAGTATACCCTAGGAGTGCGCATGTACGAGTGATTCAATTTCAAGTTTATTATCTTTGCACATTTAGGGTTTGCTAACCGTTTTAAAGTTTACATACATTCTTGTCATGCATCCCTATTACCATACATCTAACAGTTAATGTTTGCGGAATTTAAATGCGGAAAGTAAAGCTACGCTATTACAAGGCTTCGGGTATTAATTACATAGCCAAAAACAACCCGTAAAAAAACGATAAATGAACGAAAAACTCCTAATTAATCTATTACATCCTGTGAGTAATTACATCAATATTGTAAAAATAAAAAAAGCGCGCGCGATGAATTAAGAACGAGAAAAGTTAGGGTTTTGACCCCATCTAACCTAATTAAAAGAAAAATTATTTTTGTGATTTTGATTATTTTTAAGAAAAAGAATAAGGTTTTTAAATTAAATACAAATCTAATTAGTAATTAAATTAATTTAAAGAAAATAATTTACATGACCTATTTTTGTATTTTTGGTTATTTTTAAGAAAAATAAAATAGAATTTAAATTAAATAAAACCCTAATTTCTAACTTGTTTTAATTTATTTACAAAATAATTAAAGTTACCCTAAAATTAAATAGACTAATTAAATTAATTTTGGTATAAAAAATAAATTCTACATCTAATTGGATGAAAAATTATTTTTATGATTTTTGATAAAAAGAATTAATTTTTATGTTAGTAAAAATAAATAAATTAATTAAATAAATAAATATAAAAGAAAAGGAAAAGAAAATTGGGCCTGAGAATCAACAATTGGTGGGGTGTGGATAGTAGCTTTTGGGCCCAAACAATTCTGACCCATATTGACTTCCACGTTCCAGTGTTATGCGTTGACTGGGATGTATGATGGTTCATCACGTGATGCCCTTTGGATTAAATCTGCTTCAGATCTAGTGGTGGCATGCTGATGGCACATGGTGAAGTCTTGGCCTGTACAATCACGTGATTACACAAAGAAAAATATTATTGAACAATATGGGGGACCTGGGATTCGAACCCAGGTCCTGTAGCTTTTTCCAATGCCTCTTCACCAACTGAGCTGCGCGCTTATGTTGTATATCAAATAATAATAATTAGTAATATGGAAAACATTCAAAACAAACATTATTCTGCGCGTAAATTTAAATGGGCGAGTAGGGTGATGCCACGCCATCATCCTTGTCCTCTCTCCATGGCTAAAAGGTTTAATGACCTTTACCTACGGACAAACGTCTGTCACTATAAACCCTGCATATCTCAAAATCAAATACAGGCATGATAAACAAAATCTAATGCCATGAATCGAATGTCTTGGCCTGTTGAGCATGATGGTGCCCTTCTTGTGGCCCAATTTTACCTGTGCACAAAGATCCTAAATAGAGACAACAAAACCTAGCAATGGTAGATTCCAGTACAACTAACAATAATGCAATTAAATGGTATGAGTAACTTGAAAATGCCTCAAGGAACAAGAATATGTAAGTATTTCATGCTATAAGTGCCAAAATCATGTGTTTCGATTTCAAGAAAAAAGCCATGGTCGTGGATCACTTACAGTGAGTTCTAGCGTGCGAGGATCCTTGTTTCTGATTGCTATGGCTTCCTTGCAATCCCAGGAAGTGAATGGGATGGCCTATGAGTCTTGAAAACGTCTGGAAGTGTGAAATCAAGTCAGTACTTTTTGGTAAAATTTTCAAGTTTTGTTCTTCCTTTGTGCGCCTCTAAACCCTGTTGTTTCTGGCTGCACTTGTTCACTATATACCAAGGGATGAATTAGGTTTACAAATATGATCTCAATCTTTGCCAATTATGATTTGTGATCTTGATTTGATTCACTTGAAAATCTTTCCAAAATAGGCCAAAATCAATCTTTTTGTGCCCACCTATGCCTTGCACGAATTGATTCACTTGCTAGCTGGATATAGGACCTGAAATATGCACAAGATCTTGAAATTTGAATGATTTGGTTTTTTTCCATGATTTGTTTTAATTTAAATTCATTTAATTGCAATAAAAATCAAAATAAATAGCAAAAATAAGATAAAGACAAATGGGAAGATCTAGGGCTCGTGTACCATGCTACCAACTCAAAACAAGTGCAAAAAGTTAGGCCCATTTAGCAAACATTGCAATTTGAGGCACTTTTGACTTTTGGCAATTTTGCAAAAAAGGTCAACTTCACCAATGCATAACTTCCTCAATTTTGACTATTTGAAGATGTTATTAGACTTTTTAGAAAGCTTGAGATATCCTCTAAGCAACCCTTTTGGTCTCATCTCAATTTGGTATTCCATGTTCATGTATGAAGCATTGACAAAAAATGTGTTTTTGTTGACTTTTCAAAATGACCTATAATGTCCAAATTCATAACTTCTTGTGAGTGCATATTTTGAACTTGGGAGATGAAGATGAATTGTAGAGCATTGCATTCTCTTCAAAATGCGCTTTGTATGGGTCATTTATAATAAAGTATGAGAAAGTTATGCTTGATCAAAGTTGAGTTGACTTTTCCTGCAAAACCCTAATTTAGCAACTTTTGGGTTTTGATGAATTGTGAGCAATCCTTGATGAATCATGATCAACCCTTGATCAAATGATGAATGATACTTCAAAATGAGGATTTTGACCAAAAATCTTGAAGTTTGACTGTATGTAGGCCACCGTTGACTTTTGCCCTAGCATAGTCGATTTTCAGGCCTTTGAGCAATTGACTGAGCAAACTTTCTCTGTAGGGCTTGAAACTTGACACAGATGATCTTGAGAACATATTAGGACAATGGTGAGAATTTGGGATCCCTTGGACTCAAGTATCTTGATGCAACATGAAACCCTAATTTGAGGTAGACTGCCTTAGGAGAGAGCTTGTCTGGTCAACCCTTGGACTTCCTTGAGCAATTTGAAGACCTCACTTGAAATGTGTTGAGAAATATGGGGGGGGGGGGGGGAAATATTGGGGTACAACACATGTCATAAAGTCTAAAATTCCAATTCCAACTTAAAAGATTCAAAGTTTATAACATTCTTTCGTCATCCATTTCAATCTTCATTCAAATCAAACAAGTTTCATTCCATTTTAAATATCATTCAATACATTTTGGAAATTTATTGTTCAAATACATTCCAAATAATTACAAAGTTCAAATTACATTTTAAAGCCCTATTACATTTTTCTATCCTGTTTTTTCTACTTTCTAATACACCATTCAAGCAAAAGATTCTTCATGCTTTTAGCCTTCAACCTTCTTCTCCAAGCCATGTCGCGGTTTCCTTGCCATCTTCCTCCACTCCTTATCAATCATACATGAAAAAATCAAGCAAGAGTTAGTTTATCAAGCAAATTCAAAAAGAACAAATTATTAACAATTTTCAATTCATCATTAGGGTGGTTTATAGAATCAGAAAAAAGAAGGGTTTTTGTGCGTTGAGGCCTCAAACATTTAGTTATATCATAGGCCAATATTATCGCAAATCACAAACTATGTTGGTTCACAATAGAGGAAAAGAAGCCCGACTGAATTCAAGTCCAATAGAAAAAAGCCTCATACATGTTTCAAAAAATTAGAATTTGTATCATTGGCCTAAGAGATGTGTTACTTTTTCAAATCACAAAAGTGGATTTCTTGGTTCACAAAAAGCAAAATAAGTCAAAGAAAAAAATCAGAACTAAGCATCATGTTTTCACGCAAAAAAAAAACAGCAAAGCATCATGTGATTTCATATCAAAAGAAAACTCAGAATTTGTAAAGTTAAATCATGGGCCAAAGTGATTATGCTGTAAATCTCAAACAAAATATATAAATTTGTTCAGTTCACAACATCACAGAAAAACCAGCAAAATAACAGCAACAAAGTACAAAGTTCAAAAGTCAGCAAGCAAGTGCAGCCTCAAAAGCAAGCAAAAGCAAAGTCACAAATCCAACAAGCAACTAGTACAAAAAAAGTCAGAAAAAGTACAACAAATACAAAATCCAACAGCCAACAACAAGTAACCGAGTACCAAAAGAAAGGTTAGAAGCAATACAATAAATTTGACTTCTCAAAAGTCAGAAAAAGTAACAAGCCCAAACCAAAGCCATGCCCTCAAGTTAGCACCAAGCTTGTATAAAAAAACAAGTAAGCAAAACCAATATAAAAACAGCAACATTATTTTCAAAAGAGGATACGAGTTCACAATAAGAGAGAGGTTTCACAAAAAACACAAAAATATACAGAGGCCGAAACCTCAACATCATCTTCCACCTTCTTGTTTCACAAAAATATACAAAGATATACAAAAAAAAATAGAACAACAGAAATATATGCAGAGATACAGATATGCAAAACCAACAAAAGAGCCATCATCAAACCCCTCAAATCATTTTCAAACCGAATTCGCAAGCAAGTACACAGAAGTAAACAACAACATCAAAACCCAAACCGATTTTCTCACATCATTTTCGTAAAAACATGACCCTTCAGAGTTTATAGAAGAGAAAGAAAAGGAATGATTTCACCGAGATAAAGCCATTTCCGTCAAATCCAACCCTAGGGTTTCATTTTTTTCCCCTTTTAGATCTACGCAAAAATACGCACCATCTATAAAAACCAACACAAGATTAGCATTCAGAAGAGCAAGCCGAACCAAACCATGTAAAAAAATTAGGTTTGGAACATCTTCGCTGCCGTTAGGCGATTTCCGGCGGGGTGGCATCTTCTTCTCCGGCGAGGAAGAGGGGCAGAGAGAACGAGAGAAGTAAAACAAGAGAGAGAGAATTTTGCTGTCAAATGAGACATTGTCTCACTTTTTTTCTTTGTTTTGTTTTAAAACAAACAATCAGGCCCATAACAACACAAACCTCTAAGCCCAACTCCTTTTTCCGTGCGCACCCCCCCCCCCCCCCACCACACACACACACATTGCTATTCACCACCAATTTCCCTGGGTCTCCCTCAAACAATTTTAAGTAAGCATGGTTGCCTTTTAGTCACACACCCCTCATTTCGTTTGTTTCAGCACATGCCCAATTTTTTTTTACTTCTTTTGTTGTTTACAAAAAAACTGCTAATGGGCCAGTCACAAAAAAAAACCTTTAATATCAAAAAACACTCCAAATCTGTTTTCTTACCCCCCTGACTTTTACCTTTCATATTTTTATTTTATTTTCCTTTTTTATATATTTATATTATTATTAATATTATTAATATTATTATAATTACTTTAATTAACAAAGAAGGCAAAAACATTTTATTTATTATTTATACTATATATATTTATATTTTTATTTCAAGACAAAGCGACAAAATACTTTCTTACAAACTCAATTTCTTATTTCAATCAATTAATAATTATTCTAGGGTTTAATTTATTTCTTTTAATTAATTTAGAACTTAGGACTTTTATTTAATTAATTTTATTTATTTACTAGTTTAATTAAATTCACAAAAGCCCTAAAAATTGTTTTCTTCAATTAAATCAATTTCTTCGTTTATTAACTTAATTTTAATTTTCTTATTTTAGTTAATTATTTTCTTTTAGCTAATTAGGTCAAAAACCATTTTCTTAAACAAAATCCAAAACAAAAATCCATTTCCTTCTCCATTTATATTCTTGTATATTCTTGTACATTATATATTTCTATTCATGTACATTTATTCAATATGGTTGTAATAGATAATTAGGATTTAATTTCTTGCAACCCCCATTTGTAAATTTGTATACTCCATTCCCAAAATGATGTAATAGTGTAGGATATTTATTTTCCGCAATTTATTGCTTTTATATAATGCTAGTAATTAGGGTTTGTATAGCAAGATAAAATCAATCTTAGAAAACCCTAATTCAAGATTAAAGCAATGCATGAAAAATACAAAACACTTGCACACTTGCACCTCTAGGATTAACTCCACTTTGTTGCCTTAAATAAATAGTCATGTTTTGCATGTGAGACATCTTAGAAAAAACAATAAAAAATACAAGATCATAGTCCCTCGATGACGCTTCAATATTGCCTTCAAAATGATCTTAGACCCTTAAGAAAAATGCTAAGATATCTCACAACATTGCATCTTATGACTATACGATGACCCACGTCCGTCCCTTTACATCCAAATATAGGGCTACTTACCAATCAATGGTGAGATAGCAATGTCAAAGGAAGAGAGAAATGAACAAAAGACTTTTGAGTAGGTAGAACGTTCTTAGTTGCTTGCTCATAATCCATCTTCAAAAACAAACATTTTTTCAAACACACCAAACACTTTCAAAAACATGAAATATTTTCAAAAGTCCAATAATTTGTATGCATTCTTATAGAGACGAGAATCATTACAAAGTTTTCCTAAACGAAGGCGTTTTTCAAAAATACTTTCAAAATCCACCACAAATACATTTTAAACAAAACAATTTCAAAAAGTGATCTAGCAAGCAACTAAGAGCCCATAGATAACTATGGATAAAAATGGTGCTAACACCTTCCCTTTTCATAAACTACCCCCCGAACTCAAGAAAATATCTCAAAGGTCTTTCCTGTTCTTTTCACCCTTTCCTTATTGGATAAAAGAAAAGTCGATGGTGACTCTTGCTATCTGCAACAATTGCGATGAAACACAAATAACCAAGTCAGTTCTCCCACCGTATTATAGACACCGTTGGGAGAGCTCGAGGTGATAAAGGAGTGAGCTACATTAGAAGCATTCCAGTCACTTTTCTTTGGCAGATGTGGGATTGTTCGCTGGGAGAGCTTGTAGCAACTAATTCGTCGGGCGAAACTTCTGTTTGCCGGGAGAATTTAGATATTTTGTTCCAATTGTAAGTGTTGTGTCTAGTCTGATATGTGTGGAAAGTGACTTTTCTCTGAGCGGATCTTTTGGGCGCCGGACGGATTTGTCCGTACAACTTTTGAATATATAGTTTCAAAACAGATTTTTTAGAATCTTTTGGGTTTTTTAGGGTTTGATGACCTAGAACCATTTTATGAGTGGGAGATCCTTGGAAAACAACAAGATATGGTACTCTTTGAAGATCCGGAGTGGCGTTTGCATCAATCAGTGAGAAATTACAGTAGACGTTTGTTCTTCTTTATTCTTTTGTTTGTATTAAGTTTCCATGTGTAACTAAATCCCTTTCTTGTTGGGTTGGGATGTAAGTATACCGTATTAGTATGTATTTTTATTGATCATAGTGTTGTATACAATCTATTTATGATTTTATATTGATGTTATCTTTGTTTTCATGTTATTCTTTGATTTGAGTTATTATTGAGAAATATATTTCAAATCTTGAGCTAAGATAAACATTTGTTAGATTCTAAACTTTAGACATAGATTTAGGTTTAAGATTTCACAGAAAGTATCGGCTCTTAATGCGCCATATTGTTTGATAGGCTGAGAGATTATCGATTAAATAATGTGGTAGAACCCGCAAAACCAGATAGACATAATCAGGGTTGATAATTAATATTATCATACGTTTAGAAATAAACTCTTTTGTGAGCGATACGTGATAATATTAATGGTTGTTTAGATTATGTAAAATTGATTGGTAAATATCATACTTTATCGGTAGATGAAGTTCAATCCTGATAAGTTCTCACATCTCTGAAAATCCATTTGACATTCGCATGCTTTAAATTCTACAACCTTTCCTTTTAAACAATTTGCAAACTTAAGCTTAAAATCAAAGCGAATGTTGAAAAAAAGTGATATCACACTAATCCTTGTGGAGACGATAAAATAAATACTTACTTTTGCTTACTGCTTTACCGCAACAACAAAAATGACAACATTGTCAGGGATTGGTGTTTAGATATTAAAAGCATCGCAATAGTTCTATATTTTTAAGCTTTGTATATATATATATATATATATATATATATATATATATATATATATATATATATATATATATATATATATATATATATATATATATATATATATATATATATATATATATATATATATATATATATATATATATATATACTTGTTTTGCATAATGTTCGCTCAAGTGTTAGTTAGGAGTAACTTCAGGTGAAGGAGCAACTAGCCAAGAAAAAGGAAGCACCAAGAAGGAGTGTCTACTAAACAAAGGCGTCGAACTAACGACATTAAACAAACGCTTGTTGGGAGGCAACCCAACTTTATTGTTGTTTGTTTAAATTGTTGTAGAGTCGTAAATAGTAGTTGTAATTTCTAATTTTTTGTTGTCGTTTATTTTCAAACATTGGTCTAATGATTTGAAGAAGCATGGAGGGATTGTTTCAAGTTTGAATGTATCAACTTGCAAATGTTATGGTAATAATAAAAGCTAGAAAATTTGGTACAAGTTCAAGGTACATGTTTATTGCTTTCTAAACCATAACATGAACATGAAACTTATAATTTGTACAAATAGCATGTCATTACTTCTTTTGCACTACATGTTTCATGATTAAATGACTTTAGGTCATACCCAAATTGTGAGAAAGTTTTCAATTGTTCACTATATGTACGGGAAACCAACAATTCTCGTTTTAGGTAGGTTTTATTATGTTTAATCTTGCACATGTGTTAAATTATTTGAAATCATGAAAATGATCAAGACATTTTTTGAAATTGAGCACAAACACTTGACCAAAGAAATTAACATATCTTGTGAGTGAGAATTTGTTAACTCCTTGGAGCTTTTTTGTCAGGGTCGATATTGTAGTAGAACTATGATACTTGTGCATGAGTAATCAGTTCATCATTAATTTTTGAATGGATTTTTATTTTGTTTCTTTAACCATCAACCATAAATTATGTTGGAATTTTTCCCTTGCCTTAGAAAGTTTGGGAGCATTCTTGTTATAATGTGTGGTTGTATTCAAGTTGGGGAGAAAAAAGGTTGGTTACTAAGTTTTGAATAAGAAAGTGGTTGAAAAATAAAAATAAAAAGAAAAAGAAAAGAAAAGAGAAAGAAAATAAAAAAAGCTTTGAATGAGAATAAAATTGGCAAGCATTGTATGCCAGCATTTGAGTTCAAGGGTGTAACCACTTGAGATAAGGGAAAAGGGTGAAATAAAGTTGGGAATGCTTAAAAGTTTGAGAAGAGAATGCTCTCATAGGATTAGGAAATTTTGTTTCAACTACCTTTAGATATGACCCTTGTTCATAACCCAAGCCACATTACAACCCTTGAAAGTCCTTTGTGATTTATGATTTTATGCTTTCAATACGAGTTTTTTTAGATGAATGCATAATTTAATCTGTTGTTAGCAAAATTATTGGGTGTGAGTTAAGTCCCTCCTTTTTGTTCTTCATCCCTTGATGAATTTGTATGTTAGGTGTGATTCAAGATTGATCATGTATTTTTTAGAATGTTTGACATGAATTTTGTGTTTATAATTTGTTTCATAAACATGGTGTAGTTGTAGTATAATGGTAAGCATGACTTTACTTGTGCTTTAAATTTTTTGAACCATGCATTAGCTTGTTGATCAAGAAATGCTTTAGATGTTGCTCTTGTTTCTTTAGGTTGTAAGATTCTTGTTTGAAGACAAACAAAGTTTTAAGTTGGGGAGATTTTGATAAATGTCAAATATGTCTAAATTTTAGCTTAATAACATGGCACTTTTCAGCTTCATTTTGCGTTTTCGATTATCTTTTTCCTCAAAGTTTGCTAGAAGTTATCTTTTTTTTAGTATTTAGTAGTAGAATCTTTGATTTGTGTGTTATTGTGTAGAAAAGTGTTGAATCAAGCTTAAAAGAAGAAGGTACAAACCTTGTAAGAGAACTCACAAAGTAAATAGGTAAAAAAGTTGCATGTCAACTGTTTCGTCGAGCGACCCAGGGGCGAAGTAGGAGCAACATCGTCGGGCGAGCTCAAGGTGATGAAGGAGCGAGCTACATCAGAAGCATTCTAGTAAATTTTCTTTGAAAGATGTGGGCTTGTTCTATGGGCGAGCTTGTAGCGAGTAATTCACCGGGAAAAACTTTTGTTCGCCGGGAGAATTTAGATATATTGTTCCAGCTGTGAGTGTTGTGTGCAGGCTGATGTGTGTGGAAAGTGACTTTTCATCGGAAGAATCTTTTAGGTGCAAGGCGGATTTGTCTATACAACTTTTGTATATATAGTTTCAAAAAATATTTTTTGATAAGCTTTTGGGTTTTCTAGGGTTTGATGACCTAGAACCATTTAGGAGTGTGAGATCCTTGAAAAACAACAAGAGAGGGTACTCTTTGAAGATCTGGAGCGGGGTTTGCATCAATCGGCTTGAAATCATGGTAGATGTTTCTTCTTCTTCATTCTTCTCTATGTATTTAGTTGCCATGTGTAGTTAAATCTATTTCATTTTGGGATTGGATGTAAGTATACGGTAATAATATGTATTTTTATGATCATGGTGTTGTATAAAATTTATTTATGATTTTATATCGATGTTATCTTTGTTTTCATGTTATTCTTTAATTTGAATTAGTATTGAGAAATATATTTCAAGTATTGAGCAAAGATAAGCATTTGTTAGATTCTAAATTCTAGACATAGGTTGTGGTTTAACATCCACAAGAAGTATCAGCTCTTAATGCGTCGTATTGTTTGATAGGGTGAGAGATCATCGATTAAACAATATGGTTGAAGCTGCAAAACCAATTAGATATAATCAGGGTTGATAATTAATCTCATTAAAATTTTAGAAATTAACTCTTTTGTGAGCGATACATGATGATATTGATGATTGTTTAGATTGTATACAACTGATTGGTAAATTACATACTCTATCGGTAGATGAAATTCAATCCTGACAAGTTCTCACATCTATGAAAATCCATTTGTCATTCGCTTGTTTTATATTTTGTAACCTTTCCTTTCAAACAATTTGCAAAACGTAAGCTTAAAATCATATTGATTGTTGAAGAACATTGATATCACACTAATCTATGTGGAGATGATAAAACAAAATACTTACTTTTTCTTGCTACTTTAATGCAACAACACTAATGGATTAGAAAGTTATGCTAATCGATTAGAAAATGGCTAAAATATTAACCAAGCGTTTGGGACAACACCTTAATGACCTACAACGACTATATATATATATATATATATATATATATATATATATATATATATATATATATATATATATATATATATATATATATATATATATATATATATATATATATATATATATATATATATATATATATATATATATATATATATATATATATATATATATATATATATATATATATATATATATATATATATATATATATATATATATATATCCCATATTTCCTTTTTGGGCCTGCTAATCGATTAAAAATGTGTTTTCTAATCGATTAGAATGTTAAGCTAATCGATTAGGTAATTAATTTGGCCCATGGATTGTAAGTGATCGTGTCGGTTGATTATATTTTTAAGGATGCACTACTCTTAAGAGATTGAGTTTAGTTCTTATGATAAACCCGTCATAAAATCTCTAAATTTGGTTTCTCAAGCTTTGCCGAAAAAACTTGGTTTTGGTTATTGACATCAGCCATAAATCTCTAAAGTGTTCGTTAGCTTAACTTGGAGTAAAAGTTGTCATTTGTTGGGGATTAGACTGTCAAAATCTCAAGATCAGATTTTATTAAGGTTCGTGGGCATAATCTTCAAAAGCTCAAAGTTTATAGGCAAAATCTCAAGAAGACCTCTTCGGGACATGACTAGGCCAACGTTCGGCCAAACCTATAAAATATCTGGTGCTATTTCTCTAACCCTATCCTTTTAATCTATGAAATTTACTTTCATTACTTTATTTTTGTTGTAAATCACTCAATAAAACATACTCATACGATCTTAATCGAATACCACAATTCATCCCCCTCTTGAGTTTGAAGTCACTTGTCCAATAAGTGGCATGAGAGTCTAACTCGTGTTAAGGACTAATCGTCTTAGGAGGAAAGTGACTTCAAGTTATTCACTAAACAAATTCCCATTCTTTAATGGAGAAGGATATAATTTGTGGAGAGAGAAAATGAAGTTTTTCTGTATAAGGGATGGATTGTGGTATTTGGAAGATTGTGAATGAAGGTCAATTTGTTCCTACACACAAAGTTAATGGTGTTGTAGAAAATAAACCTGAAAAGGATTATAACAAAGATGATAAATAATATGTGAAGCTCAGTTTGAAGGTGAAAGTTGTCACCACTACCGCTCTCGGTCTTGATGAATTTCTGTAATTTTCTCACTACAAGACTGCAAAATAGGTGTGCGACAGCCTCCAAATTACCCATGAAGGAACTATTGAGGTAAAGAGGGCAAGGTTGGGAATATTAACCCATGAGTATGAACTCTTTAGAATGAAACTTGATGAGAGCATTAATCAAATGCAAACACAGTTTACTCATATGAGAACTCCAAGAAAAACATTTTCAAATGAGAAACTAGTCATTCAAATTTTAAGATGCCTAAACCGCACTTGGAAACCTAAATTCACTGCAATTTGTTAGCAACTATAGACATGCGCACTCTCTTTGGACAATTTCAGAAACCCGAGATAGAACTAAAAAGACTTGTTAGTGACGAAGAGGATGACAAGAAAAAGAAGAAAAGTATTGCGCTAAAAGTCCCAAGCACTGAAGATATAGATCCAGAAGATAAAGAGTGTCAAAGTAAAAGTAATGAGTTCATGGAACTCATGTTTTATAAATTCAAAGAATTCTTAAAGCAGGAAAAAGAAACTTCAAGGCTCCAGAAGCAAAACGAAGAAAGTTCCTCGTCCATTCCTACATGTCATTTATGCGAAGAGAAAGGGCACATAAGACCAAACTGCCCTCAAAATCCAAAAAGAAACCAAGGAAAGTCCAATAAATTCCAAAGAGAAGAAAATAGAGCAAATATAGCTTCTGATAATGATGATATGAAATCTTTAGATAAGGATGAAACAAACTTCTATCTCACAGCAAATGATCAAGACGATGAGGTGACCTCTTACTTTTCTTATCAAGATTTATTTTGTATTTGTAAGAATCTAACAAAAGAAACGAATAAATTAGAACAAATTATCTCTACCTCTAAAGACACTATCTCTTCCCTTGAATTGAAAAATAAAAGTCTATTGAAAGAAATAGAAATTCTTAGAGAGAGAAAATATGATCTAATTCAAAACACTTCTTCATTTCATAAATCTTTAGACAAATCCATCAAATTTAATCAAAGCAACTCTTTGAAAAATAAAATTGATAATTTTTAAAATACACTTGATAAGACCACTAAAGGGAGAGAAAATCTGAATCTTATTTTTGTACTCCCTACTGTTTCTTCTCATTCTATATTTTCGTTTAACAATCCATCCATAATTCATGAGTTATATCATGCAGTGTCCCATTTTGAACATGCATGCATAATTTGTTGTTGTTGTTGTTCATACAACCACCACCCCTCGTTTCTTTTTTGCAAAACCACCGATGAACAACATAACAATAACATTGTTGGACTATTTTACATTTGGTTCTTATTATATTCTCATACTACATGTTCTTAATATATCAAAGTTGGGTTTGAATAATGCTACTAGTTATTATGCACCCATGATTCTGTAATCAAGTTAGCCATGCCATGCCCAACAACACTATTTAAGCTTACTTATCCACATTTTCAAAATGCTTGAAACTTTAAGATAAATATGATATTATAAAGTTTACAATTCATTCACCTAGTCCAATGGTAAAGAAGTGCTCATTTATTGTTCTACACTTCGCTTTGAATTCTGGTGTGAACAAATTTTTTAAAAATATTATAAGGGTAGAATCCAAGACCGTCTTTGAGACCGAGCTACCGCATAGGACTTCAAAATTTTTACGATTTAACCATAATTATATAGAGTCTCATAAATCTTTGTCACAATTGAAATGGAATTAAATAGGACTTTTAATTATTCATATTTTCAATGTTGTGTCTTAGTGGACTTAGATGGTATACCTTGTACATTTTGTTAGGATTCCAATAAGTCTTTATCTCATTTATTTGTTACTTGTAGGGCGGTTTCTAATTTGTGGTATAAGATCTTTAGATGACGTGGATGATTATTAGTTTTTCCTAGTTAGATTTCTTTGCTATTTGAGTTGCGTATATCACTGAACTATATATATAGGATAAGGGTTGGTTTGACATTATTTTGACACTCTGATGTAGATTATTTGAAAATCTTCAAATTATTGTATCTTCTCAAGCACATCGATGATTATGGATGATGTGGTGACTTTTACCATTCTTGAATTTTTTATGAATGATTGACAGAGACATTTATCTATTAGAGTCAATATCGCTTTGACGGTGTGTTGTTTCATGCTCGAAAAATGATTTTAATGATTTGAAAGATATGTAATTGAGAGCTTTTCTTATAGTTTTTTATTTCTAAATATTATTTTGTTTTAGGAGTTGTGTTTATTCCTCTTTTGATTTTTAGCGGACTATTTAGGTATATTATTTACTTATTTGTGATTTATATTTTTCTTTTAATTCTTTTGAGTTGATGTGCATTGTCAATGTGTTTTAAACTTAACTTTTTTAATATATTTATAGACTGTCTGGTTCTATATATATTATTATGTTTATCTTTAAAAAAAATACAAAAGTTAACAAGTTTCTCTCATGTCTACCTACTAAAAGTGTCACATTGAATAATATTTAATCTGAACATAAATTTATAGATGAAGATAATCTTCATTTTATAAATAGATAAATAATGAAAATTTAATGACAAATAACTAAATAGATATTGAATTTGACTCTAATATCAATCTTTCAACCAACAAATCAAAAAAACAATGACCTAACATAATTATTTGTATTTATATTTAATGAAATTCAAACTTAAAATTTTAAAAAAAAATACTCTCTAGAACTAAATTTTCAACAATAAGAGTGGCCAACTAATCCTTAGAGGTTATTAAATTTCCGTTTTGATACCAATATTTATGCATCAATATCAATAATGTTAGATAGATAAACTGTTTTAAGAAATCATTAGTGTCTTAAAATAATTATCTTTTTAATTTTAAAAAGTTGCTTTAATATAATAGTTTATTTATTTTTTTCAATGCAATTATAATTAACTTTATCAATTTTAACTTTTGTATACACTCTATTCTTTTTAAATATGATAATGTATTATAACCAATAATAATAAAGAGTAATTTCGTAAAGATGTCATTTTTATTGACTCAATTATTATTATTTTTAATCTCCGTGTAACAATCTTAAACGACTATTATTTTAAGACGGAGGGAATACTCCCTAACCATTATTATAAGCAAAAAAATTATTTTTAGATTCATTGAATAATCAATGTATTTGATCTTTTATGTAGACCAACATTCATTACTCAATAAATATAAAAAGAGATTTTTTATTTATAATAATGACTAAAAAATATATATATTTAAAAAATTCGATATGACATACTTTCTGATCTAAAAGTTGCTCAATAAATATATATATTTTCCTGACACATTTATAAATAATAAAAATAATTTTTTTTAATATTAAGAAATTAAATAAAAAAAAATAGCTAAATTTTTAGATTTTAGTGAAAATATTAATTAAATTTACTATAATTTTTTTCATTTAAATTTAACGGAATATTGAAAAATAAAGTAGAAGAGTATATAAAAAGTTATAATATTAAATAATTTGATAATAATTTACTTTTGCCGGAGGGTGTATGGTACTAACTACAGTATGGGGGACCAATCCATATAGTTATAAGTTTGGTTAAAAATAAAAGCTGGCACGTCAGAGACAAGTGCATCACATGATGATTGTAATTGCAAAAATGCATGGAATGGGAAAAAGGAAAGAGAATATATATGCAACTTGATATGATACTATGTTATTATTTGTTTTTGTCTTTGTTCAATGTATCTTCTCATCACGTGGATTTTACTTGTAACACCATGCACCCACTCAGTCTTTCTTTTCAATGTGTTTCTATTCCTTAATGTTTGACTAATACATTGCACTGCACCACTTGTTTAGAAAAACTCTAATGTTTGATTTATTATCATTAATTGTTTGTTAATCATGTCTTGTCTTGTGGTTATAGACGTGTTTTTACTTAATTAGGTTAGGTTTGAAGTATGAACTAGTAGTAATTAGGTGTGACAAGTCATGCGAAAGTAAACATGTATTTGTAATCATTGAAAAAAGTAGGAATAGTTGGTTGATAGAATTAAGAGGATGTTTTAGTCAACATAGTTGGAGGATGATGGGTTAACCATGATATATGATGATATATGATGTTTGTCATTGGCATCATTGAAATTTCTTTTTTTCGCTATTAATTTAATAATTATATATTCAAATAAATATTTATAAGAAAAAAAGGCGATGACTTGAGTTCAAATTTGAAATACCTCCATAGTCAAACCACTAATATGTAATAATAAAAACAATTGTTTATCTAGATACAGTGTAACAATTGCTAAAAGATTTATCTTATGTATCACATTTATCTGATATCGATGTGTAGGTGTAATGGTTAAGTTCTATATAGTTTATAAGGAAGATCTCATATACCTAATGTTTTAAGCTTTTTGGTGGAGATGTGGCATGTAACTATCTCTTGTGGTCCTAGAGCATTAGATGCTCGTTGTTGCTCCTGACTTCCTTGAACTCCCCAACAACTAATATTATAGTTTTTTGTTTGATCCGGATATATGAGTTCTTATTATTCTTTGTGGTTGTTAACTTTGTCTAATCTTCCACATTAAATAAGAATGATGGTGTTGTCAAAGAGTCGTTGAGTTGAATTCACAAGTTTCAATGTGCAGTTTGGGATAGAAAAATTGAAGGAATAATTGTTTTTGACTTGTGACAAATTCAATTCAAAGATAGGTTGATACAATCAGAATTACACAACATGATCAATGATTTACATTGATGAAACGTGCACTATGATATAATGTTGATGATTGAAGAACTTCCGGCCAACATGAAAGTTGTACCATACATTTTCAATCTGAGTTTCGACTTGAGAAATTCTTGGACTCGTTTAGCTTCAAGTGAAATATATTTTTCATGATAAAGTGTATGATTGTCGATGATGACAATGTGAAATTCTTGGAGTGACTTAACTTCAAGTAAAATATATTCTTCATGATAGAGTATACTAGTTTTTGAACTATGATTATGTGTGAAAACAATGTAAAACTTTTTAGAGTGGTTTAGCTTTAAATAATCATATGTTTTTAGGTGTGATATATGATAGTTCCTTTGAACTATGATTGTCGGTGAAGATAGAGAAAATAAGTGTATTACTTTCAATCAAGGTAGAGGTTGTTGCTATTGATTGAAAATATACATGTTTATTAAGTCTCAGATCGCTTAGTTTTGTAAAGAAGAAGGAGTCTAAAGTTATATAAAAGATTCAAGTTCTACACTATAAAATGCATCAGTCAAAAGTATTTTAAGCTTATATTTGATTATTTTTGTTCTCTTATAGTCTTATGTTAGAGTATTGTGAGATGTAGTTAAATATATGATTTGGGAGTGTAGGTGTATTGGGTGTTTGTGAATGGTTGAAGGTAAATTATGTGTTGTAACAACCATAATTTTATTCTCTGGTTGTCATTTAACAACAACCATAGTTTTATCTCTAATTTTGGAGTTTTCACGTTATGTACTTGTGTTCACTACTACAAATAATATATTTCATGACAAAATGTTCACCTCGTCCAATTAAAAACCGAAGTCAAATGACTTGGAATGCGCTATTTTATTTTTTTAAATGAAGTCTTATCCCTCGGTTATTAAGAAAATCGACAAAAAATGTAGCTCATAGTTTGAGCTTCAATTTTCAACTCATGCATTTTTGTGTTTTATTTAGACTAAAATGGCGCCCTTATTTTATAAATCATTTTTCCTCAATTTTCTTGAAAACTGTCATGAAATGTTGAGTAATATTTTATTTAATTAAATTGAACCTAGTTTTTACCTCAGTTGTTTTCACTTGGGTTTTTCTACCAACCGAGATATAAACTCTAAAACAATATTTTTTCCTGACATCATAATATTAAGTCTCATTCACTTTTCATTATTTCTCATAAGTTTTTTGCGTCCTAGCAAAGAAACACCATTCTTTATCTTCTCCACTTAACAAACTAAAACACAGTTCTTTATTTTCTCCAAAGAGGAAGGGAGCTCGAATAAGGAAACTCGAACCTCAAACTAACACGTTTTTTTACTCTCTCGTCGAGTTTCCGGTATGTTAAACTTTTTCCATGATTGTACCAGTAACGTTGTTATTGTTGTTGTTGTTGTGGTCGTTGTTGTTATCGTGGTCGTTGTCGTAATTTTTGAGACTTAAGATATAATGATGTGTTGTTTTCCAGGTATTTGTAGTTGTTGTTTAGTGTTATTATTGTTTTTTTGAGATGGAATATTCATTGTTGTTGGTTGTGTATATTTTATTTTATTTTCATAAGTTGTATGTGACTATGGATCGCAGTTGGATGAAAGTCAATAGATTAAGTAAAGTGTATGGGAATGGAGTGATTCAATTTCTTAAATTCGCGAAGAAAAAAAACATTCTTGAATATAATGGGATTTTTTGTCCTTGTAAAGAATGTTGAAATACACAAAAACATCCAAAGGATGATATATTTAATCATTTAGATTTTAATGGAATTATTTAAAATTACACTATATATGTATGATATGCTGAAGTGACAAAAAAAGACTTGTGTCAAATAAAGTTGAAGTTGATGAATATATGAATGATACTATAGAAGATTTGATTTGTGATATTGGGGTAAATAAATGTTTATAACCTCCATTGATTGAAGATTTAAGAGTTTCGTGGGAGGAAGACATCGATGTTGATGATGCGTATATTATATGTGAAAATGTTGTTGTTTTGCACAATCAATAACTTTCTTGCATATGGTAATTTATCGAAATACAACAACAATGGACATAAAGCATGTACTATATGTGAAAATGATACATACTCCCACCAACTATAAAATGGAAAAAATTGTTTACATTAGGCATCAAAAACCTCTAAGACCTAATCATTCATATCGTAGATTGCCAAAAGCTTTTAATAGAGAGCATGAGTTTGATATCGCTCCAAAACTCTTAATTGGAAAGGAAGTTTATAAAAGACAGCCACACATTAATATTGTCTTTGGATAGAAACAAAAAGGTCCCCGTGGAGAAAAATATTTGAAAAACGAGGTTGGTGTTCTTTGATCTTCCATATTGGTCTAACCTGGTTGTAAGACATTGTCTTAATATAATGCATGTAGAGGAAAATGTATGTGATAGTTTGATTGGAACACTTCTAAATATTCAAGGCAATATAAAAGATAGTAAGAAATATCGTCTAGATATGATGGTGATGGGTATACGACAAGAGTTAGCCCAAAAAAAAGGAAATAGAACATATTTTCTCCTAGCATGTCACATTATGTCTAAAAAAAAATTTGTGATTGTTTGCAGGGCATCAAAGTTCCCCAAGAATACTCATCAAATGTGAAAAAACTTGTGTCAATAAAAGATCTCAAATTAGTTGGCTTAAAATCTCATGATTCTCATGTCTTGACGCAACAACTTCTACCAATGGCATTCTGTGGCATTTTGCCAAAAAGTGTAAGGGTAATTATTACCATATTGTGCTTATTCTTCAATGCTATATGTAGTAAAGTCACTGATCCTAGAAATTTAGATGAGTTATGTGATACGGTGGGAGAACTGACTTGAAGGTTTTGCGTTTTATCGCAAATGTCGCGGTTAGCAAGAGTCGCCACCGACTTTTCTTTTATCCAAAAGGAAAGGTGAAAAAGCACAGGAAAGACCTTTGAGATGTTTTCTTGAGTTCGGGGGGTATATTATGAAAAGGGAAGGTGCTAGCACACTTTTCATCCATGGTTTTCCATGGGCTCTTAGTTACTTGCTTAGATCACTTGCTTTGTTTTGTTTGAAATGGTGTTTGGTGTGGTTTTGAAAGTATTTTGTAAAAGAGGCCATTCGTTTAGGCAATCTTTGTAATGATTCCCGTTCGTAAGAATGTATACAAAGATATTTGTCTTTTGAAAATGTTTTCAATGTTTGTAAGATGTTTTTTTAAAATGTGTGTGTTTGTTTTTGAAAATAGCAAGGATTGTTTGAAATGGAGGAAGTAACTTAGAAGCTATCTACCTACTCAAATATCTTTCTTGTGCATTTTCTATTCCTTTGACATTGTTGACTTACCATTGATTTGGTAAGCAACCCTATCTTTGGATGTAAACGGGACGGGCGTGGATCATCGTATAACCATGATAGCAATGTTGCCAAGTATCTTAGCATTTTTGAGGGGCCAAAATCATTTTGTAAGGCAACTTTTGAATAGCATCATCGAGGGACTATGATCTTATACTTGTTTTGTTTTGCCAAGATACTTCCCATGCGTAACATGTCCATTTTATTTTAGGCAACCAAGTTGGAGAAACCCTAAGGGTGCTTGTGTGTAAAGTGCATTATTTTCATGATTTTGATTTTGTCTTGTATTTAGGGTTTTCTATTTTGCTTTGTTTTGTTCTTGTCATGCAAACCCTAATTACTAATCATGGTATATAAAGCGATAAATTGCATAATGTAAATATACTAAGCTATTACAACAATTTTATGGGAGGGGGGAATACAAGTTTGAATGGGAATTTGCACAAATATAAAGCTAAATATATTATTACAACCAAATTGAATTTGCGTGAATTAAATAAATATAATACAAATATTTAAAATGCAATGCAATGTGTATGTAAAGAAAGGATTTTTTATGTCTGGTTTACTTATGTAAAAGTATTTTATTTAGACCTAAAAAATATAAGGAAAAAATATTTAATTCTTGGAAAGGGATTAAACCCTAATTTTTATTTAAAAGAAAATAATGTTTCTATATTATTATTTTGTGCATTTTTTGTATAAAAAATAATAAATAATATTGAATATAAATATTAAAAATTAAATATGTGCAAAAATAAGTATTTGTAAGTATAAAAATGTAAAATGAGAAATATTAAGTATATTTAATTATTTACAAATTTATTAAGAAAATCAATTATATTTATCAAAATAAACTATTTTTTCATGTGAGAAATAATAAATAAAATAAAATAAAAGTGTGAAAACAAATAAATCATTTTTTAGGATTTTTTTATCATTAAGAAAAATAAATAAAAGTATTAAATATAAAAATAAAAATGAAAAATATAAAATATGAAATAGTTAGCAATGAGGGTGCAATAGCAGATCAGTGGTGGTGTTTAGCAAAAACCAAAAAAGGCCCAAGAAACAAAAAGCCCAAACGACTTCATCCATGTCCTTCGTTCTCTTCTTCACGCCATAGCCAGCTTAACCTGTATCTTCCTCATGCTTGCATAAAAATGAAAACTCGTAACATGAAAAATGTAGCATTTGAGCTCACGATTTCAACCATATAAATTATGTAACCTAACTATCAAAGATCAAAGAGAATTTTGGAATCCCTAAATCGTGACCTAAAATTTTCAGAGATTTCAAACTCTAAATTCTCTTAGCAGAAGTAATATAAATGCAAAGTAATAATATGTACAGCTTCGTTATGATGAGAATTACATTTTTCCTTCATAAATCGTGGCTTGAGGTTGCCTGTATAAAGAGATAGAGTTTGAAAAATTACCTCCTTCATTTGGAATCGTTTAGGGCAATGTAGGGACTTTAATGGAGGCCCGATGATTGCTTGAGCTTCCTTGAGCTTCCCTAAATCTATTTCAACTCTTATCTTGCTCTGAAGATGGCTGAAACTCTCTGACCAAGTCCAACTGCAAGCTTCCAAGTTAACAATGGAAAATGGTGAAACAGAGGTTACAGAACCAAGGTGATGGTTTGGATTGACTAGGTATTAAGTATGTAAGATGCTTGGATCAGTTAAACACAAAACGCACGAGCCAAATGAGAGTTGGCTGAGTTTTTGCAGAAACTGTATGCTTGAGTAGTTTTTTGGTGTTTTTCAGTTTAAGAGAGTTCTAGGTCCAAGCCAAGCGTGTAATATCTTGTACATTGTTTGCATATTAGTATAGAAGTGATCCAAAGTCAGCTCTCTACTAGCTGTGCAAGCCTTAGCCTTTTTTGCAAATTTCTTGTACTTGAAGCAAAGTTGACAAGACCAAACCCACATGCTTGTACCAGCTTGCTTTAAGGTTGGTATGAGTTTGTACCAGTTTCTTGAGACCTGTGTGGTTTTCTTGTATCAAGGGGACAGGTTCAAAGCTCCAAGTTGACAAAATCGCAAAAGTGCTTCTTTATGAAAATGGCAATGAAGCCTTTTTGCCCAAAATGGAAATACAACTTGTGTAAAAGTTCAAAAGCAAGGATAATGGGTTTATCAACTGAGTATGCATTTAATTAAGGAGTGTGTAGCAAGTTTAGGACCTGTAAAGCAAGAAATAGCCAGCATAGGTTTGGTTTGCAACTTGGTTCTTCATGGAAATGGCTTGAACAAAAAGTGAGAAAATGCCAACTTCCTCTCTTCGATTCTCCCTACTCAAAAATGATCTTAGAGAGTTCTTGGACATTTTGGAAAGCTTGCAATGTGCTATATAATACATATTTGAAATGAATTTTGAGATACCTCTTGGAACTAGGTGAAAAATTGCCATGAAGTTGGGTCTAAAACCTGCCTAAATTAGGGCAAAATTTCACTAAGTTAAGAAGTTCATGGCCATGTGTTCACAAATTCATAACTTGAGATCCAAGCATCTTTAGGGAAAAGTTTGTGAAGAAAAGTTGTAGATTTCATGGAGGTATACAACTTTCATGTTGGGGACTTTCCTTGAATCAAAATGCATCATGGTGAAAAAGTGGTGCAAAGTTGAGAAAAAATAAGAAAAATTGTATACTTAGAAAAATTCTAAGTTATGAAAATTTTCAAACTCAAAACCCTAATTTTCAAATTTGGCTTTCTTGGTGAACAAGTTTCACATTTTGACATATCTTGATGAATTATGACCCTTGGCTCTTGATTTTGACCAAAAAGTCAAAGTTTGACTTTTCAGTGTACAATTAACTTTTGATCAGTTGACTGCAAATTTCATTTGTCAATCCAATGAACTTGAAATGTTTTGAACCATGTAATTAAGTCAAGATGATGCCATTGAATCTATTAAATCATGCTTGAACTCAATTGGTCATTGTCTAGGTTAAAAATCAGAAATTGCCCTTTCTCAGTCAAAACCCTAATTTTGACCATTTTGCCCTTTTGATGATTTGATCAAATTTCTTGAGGAGTTGTGATCCAAACTTGATCAAATGGTACATATGAGTCTAAAATGTTGATATGGATAAAAAATTATGAAGTTTGATTGTAAATTGGCCATGGTTGACTTTTTCCCCAATACAGCTGATTTTTAAGTTAACTGTCCAATTGACTGATCAAAAATGTGGTTCAAGGCTTGAAACTTATCATGAGCAATCTTAGGGGTCCAAAATGATGTTTGAAATTTAAATGAAGCATTGGTGGTCCAAAAATCCTTGTGCAAACTCAAACCCTAATTTTGGGTTATTAGTGCAAGATAAGATGTCTTGAGCTGACCAAACCTTAATCTTGTCTTGAGTCAAAGAAGTCTTGTGAGAAAAGTCTTGATAAATGAGAGGGAAAATTTTAGGGTACAACATCTGCCCCTGTTCAATCTTCTTGAACCTGAAGAGTTAGATTGGCGAGCTTTGTCGTTCGTGACTCAAAGGTAAAAGATGATTGGACACTAGAGTGCCCATAAATTTGCACTCGATAAAGTGTAGTTAAGGGAATGGGCTTAAAGATGCCATTTGGAGAGGTGATAGAATCTTGTTGGAGATGGGATTGTAGATTCCATCCAAGAATGTTTGTTGAATTGTATGTTGTAAGTCAGAAGAATAAGTATCAGAATGGTGTCCGCGTCTGGACCATATCTGAGTTGTATCTGGAGACTGAACCTATATGAGCAACAGAATAGCATTCGTGTCTGGAGCGTATCCGATCTGTATATGAACTTGAAATCTGAATAAGGGCCAGAATGGCATCCGTGTCTGGAGCGTGTCTGAACTTCAAATCTGAATGAGTATCAGGATGGCATCCGTGTCCGGGGCGTATCTGAACTGTATCTGAAAGCTGAATCTGAATGAGTAATAGAATGGCTTCCGTGTCTGGAGTGTATCTAACTTGTATTTGGAAGATGAATCTGAATGATAAACAGAATGGCTTCCGTGTCGAGAGCGTATCTAAACTGTATCTGGAAGATGAATCTGGCGAGCAACAGAATGGCTTCTGTGTCGGGAGTGTATCTAAACTGTATCTGGAAGATGAATCTGAATGAGCAACAGAATGGCTTCCGTGTCAGGAGCGTATCTAAACTATATCTAGAAGATGAATCTGAATGAGCAACAGAATGGCTTCCGTGTCGGGAGAGTATCCGAACCGTATCTGAACTTGAATCAGAATAAGTAACATAATGGCTTCCGTGTCTGGAGCGTATCTAAATTGTATCTGGAAGATGAATCTGAATGAGCAACAGAATGGCTTCCATGTCTGGAGTGTATCTGAACTGTATCATGATTTCATATTGTTAATGGTAGCTCGTTAATCTTATCCTGAAAAGGGTAAAATGTTAGCTGAAACACAAAGTTATGATGCATGAAATGTATGATGCAATATATGCGTTTTATCAATGTTTATGATATGTGGATGTAATGCATGCGCATGTAAGCTGATTCGCTGTATTGCGGAGGAAAATAAATCATTGACTGCTGTTGAGGATATGTGGATTCTTCATATCTTGAAGTTGGAGTATTGACAAAAAATTCTGTTGTGAGAGTAATGCCATGTACTGCTTGAGGAATCTGCTTGGAGAATCCAGGGAATTTTGATGACTTATACTGGGGAATTATCCTAGGAATCCTCGTTCTGTTGGGGAACAAAGAAAACTCTGGGAAAAAGCTTATTCCTGTTTGGAAAAAGTTCAAGAGTTTCGGTCACCTGCCACTCTACTGGGGAATTATCCTAGGTTAGGGAGAAACAGAAGTTAGCCGTTATCCGGTTGATTTTCAGGCTTCAAGACAACCTGCTGGGGAACTTGGAGAAATGGATTGTTTCCACCGGGGATTAATAGTTTGAAGTTTCAGCTCCGCTGGGGATCTTAATGACGTACTGTAGGGATTTTTCATGGAATAGCTTAAAAGACGTTTTCCTAATCTTTCAACCTGTCAGTAATTGTTCTTTTCCATTTTGCTTATTTGTAAACAGTAATTATGTTCAAATGCATATGTTCATTAATGAATCATTGGACGTTTTTGCAAATAAAACACAAGTGTAAAAGAAAAGGACAAATAGTTTTCTGTACTTTAAAGAGATACATTTGTATTTACTTTGAATAAGTATTTTGTACAAAAGAGACAGACATCCTAGTAAGAGGACGGTGTCATGAAAATAAGAAAACATTTATACAAAGAAAGACAGCTATGTGTGATAATCCCATGGGGTTCCCATTCTGCTATAGCCTCCGTATCTCTGAATATCTTGTCTATCTGTTGCTTCATTTGAAGATGATTGAATCGATCAGAGCTTCGAGTTTGTCAGTGAAGAGGTTGAAGTTATCCTCAAAGTGATCCGACGAGACATAGTCATATGCTTTAATTCCTTAACTTTTGCCTGAACCGCCCTTTCGGGTTTTCGATCCACCGAGAAACCCTTTTTCGCCCAAGTCGCCCTTTCAGGTTTTCAACTTGTCGGGTGTGCAGATTTTTTTATTTTATCCCTAACTTTTGCCAGAACCTTTTTGGTTCACCAAGATGCCCTTGTTTTTCCTAGGTGTGTCAACCTAGCGGGTCTCTTATGCGTAGTATCTTTTGACTATGTCCGTGTTCGCAGGGTGTGGTAGGTCGTCGCCGTCCATGGTGGTTAAGATCACTGCCCCACCGGAAAAGATGTTCTTGATTACAAATGGTCCTTCATAGGTAGGAGTCCATTTGCCCCTGGAATCACTTTGTGGCAAGATGATGCGCTTGATCACTAGATCTCCAACTTGATATTCTTGGCATCTACCTTTCTTGTTGAAAGCCTTGATCATCCGTTTTTGATACATTTGACCATGGAAAACAGCAGTAAGTCTCTTTTCATCAATTAAGTTCAGTTGATCAAGTCGGGTCTGGATCCAATCATCCTCACTCAAACCTGCATCCTTTATAATTCTCAAAGAGGGGATCTGAACCTCAATAGGTAAAACAACCTTCATGCCATAAACCAAAGAATAAGGTGTTGCCCCAGTTGATGTGTGAGTCGTGGTACGGTATCCATGGAGAGCAAACAGTAGCATCTCATGCCAGTCCTTGTAGGTGATTGTCATTTTTTGTATGATCTTTTTAATGTTTTTATTAGCAGCTTCGACTGCACCATTCATCTTTGGTCGATAGGGGGATGAATTGTGATGTTGAATCTTGAACTGCTCGCAAAAGGCGGTGATCATAGTATTGTTAAGGTTCGTACCGTTATCAGTGATGATCCTTTCTGGGATACCATACCAGCAAATAAGATTCTGCTTGATGAAGCGGGCAACAACATTCTTAGTAACGGATGCGAAAGAAGCTGCTTCAACCCACTTTGTGAAATAGTCAATGGCCACTAGAATGAAGTGGTGTCCATTGGAGGCTGTAGGCTTGATCTCCCCAATCATATCGATTCCCCACATAGCGAAGGGCCAAGGAGCTATTAATACATTTAGAGGAACCGAAGGCACGTGCACCTTGTCTGCATAGATTTGACACTTATGACAGGTCCGGGAGTGTTGATAGCAGTCTGCTTCCATGGTAGACCAATAATAGCCTGCCCGTAGGATTTTCTTCGCCATTGTATGCCCACTAGAGTGAGTGCCAAAAGTACCTTCATGTAATTCAGCCATGATCTTCTCAGCTTCAATCTTATCCATACAACGGAGCAGAATAGAATCATGACTACGTTTGTACAGGATGCCATTACTTAGGAAGAACTTAGCAGAGAATCTCCTTAGGAACTTTTTATCATTGATTGAAGCTCCTTCAGGATATTCTTGAGCCTCGAGATACCTTTTGACTTCATGAAACCACGGCTGGTCCACTACTTCTTCAGTATTAATCTCGTAACAGTGTGCTGGTTCGTCCATTCGTTCAATGCTGATCTGGGGAGCCTCGTTATCCCAATTAAGTTTAAACATATATGACATTGTGGCTAGAGCATCTGCTAGCTGATTTTCTTCTCGCGGGAAGTGCTCGAAGGTAATCTGCTCAAAATATGGTAGCAATATCAAAACATGTTCTTTGTAAGGGATAAGGTTTGGGTGCTTAGTGTCCCACTCTCCTTTGATCTGACTGATGACCAAATCTGAATCTCCAAATACAACTAAAGATTTGATTCCCAAGTCTATGGCAGCCTTGAGACCAAAGATGCATGCTTCGTATTCTGCCATGTTGTTCGTACAGTTGAAGCAAAGTCTGGCAGTAAAAGGATTATGGCATCCTTCCGGAGATATGAGTACAGCGTCGATACCATTACCAAGTGCATTGGATGCCCCATCAAAGAACAGGGTCCATCGGGATCCTTGTCTAGGTCCGTCATATGGTCTGATTTCTTCACAGTTGTCTAATATCATAATGTCTTCATTCGGGAATTCAAACTTCATGGACTGATAATCCTCTACAGCTTGATCAGCAAGATGATCAGCTAGCACACTGCCCTTTATAGCTTTTTGGGTTGTGTACTGTATGTCATATTTTGTTAGGATCATCTGCCATCTAGCTATCCTCCTAGACAGAGCAGGCTTTTCAAAGATGTACTTTATCGGATTCATCTTAGATATCAGTAAAGTGGTATGAGTCAACATATACTGTCTTAGCCGGCGAGAAGCCCATACCAGAGCGCAGCAAGTTTTCTTGAGTAGTGAATATCTGGTTTCATAGTCGGTAAACTTTTTGCTCAGGTAGTAAATAGCATACTCTTTTCTGCCAGACTCGTCATGCTGCCCCAATACACACCCCATTGAGTTCTCTAAAACAGTCATATACATGATCAGTGGTCTTCCCTCGATTGGTGGCATCAAGACAGGAGGCTCTTGTAAATACTCTTTGATTTTGTCAAAAGCAATCTGACACTCATCATTCCATCTGACTACTTGATCTTTCTTCAACAGTTTGAAGATTGGTTCACAAGTAGATGTTAGGTGAGAAATGAATCTGGCAATATAGTTCAGGCGTCCCAAGAATCCTCTGACTTCCTTCTCAGTGCAAGGAGCAGGCATTTCTTGTATTGCTTTAACCTTTGCAGGATCAACCTCGATGCCTTCGTTGTTGATAATAAAATCTAAGAGTTTAACAGACCGGACTCCGAATGTGCATTTGTTCGGGTTCAACCTTAGTTTATACTCCTTCAATCTGACAAACAACTTTTGCAAGTGATCAAGGTGTTCTTCTTCAGTTTTTGATCAGGCTATCATGTCATCTACGTAGACCTCTATCTCATGATGTATCATATCATGAAACAAAGCTACCATGGCCCGTTGATAGGTTGCCCCAGCATTCTTCAGTCCGAATGGCATCACTTAATAGCAGAACATGCCCCACTATGTGACAAATGTAGTTTTCTCCATGTCCTCAGGTGCCATTTTGATCTGGTTATAGCCTGAGAATCCGTCCATGAAAGAAAATACTTTGTGTTGGGCTGTATTGTCAACCAGGATGTCGATGTGTGGAAGTGGAAAATCATCTTTAGGGTTGGCCCTGTTTAAATCTCTATAATCCACGCACATTCTCACTTTGTCGTCCTTTTTAGGCACGGGAACAATGTTGGCCACCCATTGAGGATAAGAAGTAACAGCCAGAAATCCAGCATTGAACTATTTCATGACTTCCGCTTTGATCTTCTCTCACATGTCAGGTCTCATGCGGCGGACTTTTTGTTTCACTGGTGGACAGTCTTCTCTTGTGGGTAGACGGTGTACCACAATGTCTGTATCGAGTCTTGGCATGTCTTCGTATGACCAGGCAAAGATCTCAACATAATCATACAATAGCTGAATTAGACGCTCCTTGACACTCGGCTCTAAATTAGCACCCACTTTGATTTTCTTTTTATCTTCCTTGGTACCCAAATTGATTGTATCCAACAGCTCCTCATGAGGCTGAATAGCTCTTTCCTATTGTTGTAGTAGTCTGGCCAATTCCCCTGGCACCTCACAATCTTCCTCACCTTCGTATTCGGCTTGGTAGATCAGATCTTCAGAGTCATTGAAGGCTATAGCAGTATCGTTACCCATGGGATCCAGTACCTGCATTTGTGAGTGTGGGTGTGTGTAAGGGTATAGCCATCTTAAAACAATAAAATGTAAAAGAAAGACAATGAACACAAAAGGTTTATATATGAAAAAGCGTCCATGATTCATTGAATGCCATATGAAGATGAAATAAAAACCCTTCAAATGGACCATTGTGCCTCGGGTAAGACACAAGGTTTTTAAAGTGTGAATTGTTCGGGAATATTACAAGTCCAACAGAAATGTAAAAGATAAATTATTGAGAGATGAAAGTTATTGGGACAAAGTCTCTGGCTTCCCTGTTGTGAAGTCCTCTGCTGACAGTAGGAAATATCCAATTTTCCAAGCTGCCATCCTCTTCATTGTCTTCTACTGCATTGACCCCTTGGTTGCTAATCTTCACAGGTGGCCCCCCAGCACGGGCGCGACGCACAGCCTTCTGAGCAGTTGAAGTAAACCCCAAGCCAAACTTGTCTGATTTGTACGGAATGTCTGGAAGCTGCCCCTAGATGGTGCATCCACCCTCTTCCACTACTGCCTTTGCATCTGTTGTACCCCAAAATTTTCCCTCTCATATTTCTCAAAACATTGCAAGAAAAAATCTCCAAGTGGCTCAAGATTGCTCAAGAGTTGGACAGTCAAGCTATCTCCTAAGGCAGTCAACCTCAAATTAGGGTTTTATGTTGTATCAAGGTCCTTGAATCCAAATGACCTCAAGTGCTCCCCAATGTCCTAACATGTTCTCAAGATCATCCATGCCAAGTTTCAAGCCTTGCAGAGGAAGTTTGCTAAGTGAATTGCTCAAAGGGTCCAAAAATCGACTATGTTAGGGCAAAAGTCAACTGTGACCCAAATACAGTCAAACTTCAAGATTTTTTGTCAACATTCTCATTTTGAAGGATATTTCATCATTTGATCAAGGTTTGATCATGATTCATCAAGGATTGCTCAAAATTCATCAAGACTCAAAAGTTGTAAATTAGGGTTTTGTAGGAAAAGTCAACTCAACTTTGACCAAGCATAACTTTCTCATACTTTATTAGAAATGACCCATCAAAAGCTCATTTTTAAGAGGATGCAATTTCATACAATCCATCTTCATACCCAAAGATCAGAAAATGCACTCACAAGAAGTTATAAATTTGGACATTATAGGTCATTTTTGAAAGTCAACAAAAACACCTTTTTTCCAAAGCTTATAACTTGATCATGGAATATCAAAATGATATGAGACCAAAAGGGTTGGTTATAGGACATCTCAAGCTTTCTAAAAAGTCTAATTACACCTCCAAAAGTTCAAAATTGAAGAAGTTATGCATTGTTGAAGTTGGACTTTTTTGCAAAATTACCAAAAGTCAACTATCCCCAAAACTTCAAATTTTGTCAAATGGGCCCATTCTTTTCCATTTTATTTGAGCTTGCATAGTTTCCCACGTGTCCTAGCTTCATCCATGAGCCCATATTTCATTTTTATTATTTAATTTGATTTTTAATTGAATTTATTCATTTTAAATCAAATAAAATCATAGAAAATCCAAATAATTAATAACTCTTGATTTTTTGATTGTTTTAGGCTTTTTTTACAGCTAGCACCACCATCAAATTCGTATCAAGACTAATCATGTGCAAAAAGATTGAATCAAATCAAATTTGGAAGGTTTAATAATGGAGAATCATCAAATATGGCATTTTTTTCAAATCTTGATCATGGTCTTAAAACACAACATTATGAGGGAGATTCTTTCCATGATTTTGTAATTGCAAGCTTCCCAAGTCATATTTAAAGCATGTGTTTTGATGAAGACAACATGGACATCAACTTTCAAAGGATGTGCAAAAAGCTTATCAACATCAAATAAAAGTCTTGAAGATTATTGAAGAATTATTGAAGAATCATCAAATGTCAATATGGTATAAATAATTCTTAAAATCTTGAATATAGATGTTCACAATATGCATTCATCAACATATACATATTCCATAACTTTAAAATCAAGAAAAATTTGTTTGAAATATCTTTCAAAAAGTATTTTTGAAAATAATCTTTTAGGAACCGGTCCCTGGATTTTGTACCAGGAACCGGGTTGTACCAATAGGGGAACCGGTTCCTGCGTGATATTTTTGAATTCCAACTTATAACATTCACTAAGAACCGGGTTCTGTCAGTGTCGGAACTGGTTCCTAGCGAACCAGTGCAGCTTTTACTTTGTTTTTTGAACATTTTTCAAGTGGTATCTTTTCATGAATGCATTGCAACTTTTCATATGAATTGACATGAATGAAGAGGTTCTTACAACTTTATAAAATGCAGATTTTCTTATTTCAAAGATACAAGAATGCTTCAATTTTCATATTATCAAAAAACCTTCTTCAATAAACAATTTTCTCATTCATTCAAATTTGAACATAAACTTTCATGTGTTCATAATTTTGTGAAACTTGCCATATACACTTTCATTATCATTACAAGTTTCATACATACATTGTGAACATTTATATACATTGTTGAGAATTGTTTTTATCTTGAAGAAGAAGATCAATTGAAGATTGATAAAGCTCTCCATATACTTCAAACTAAATCATTGTATTACTTAAGAAATTATTCCCTTACTATCCAGGATTGTTGGAAGTAAGTGTTGTGATTTGAAGAGGATTGTTCTTCATTCACATTATTGTATTACTTAAAGGTTTTTCCCTTACTATCCAGGATTGTTGGAAGTAAGTGTTGTGATTTGAAGAGGATTGTTCTTCATTCACATTAGTGTTTGTTTGGTCTTAAAGGTGTTAAGAACCTTTGATCACCCTATAGGTTAGATAGTAAGCATAGGCTGTACAATCATTCTAACTATAGTGAAATCTCTTTCGTGTTGGAAAGGGGACTGGAGTACTCTCGGATTGTGAGGGGAACCAGGATATATCACTGCGTTCTTTACTTTTCCGCATTTATCGCTTTCATCACCATAATCAGGAAAAGATAAAGATATAAACAAAACCTTCAAACACTTAACCAAAATTACTACCAAGCATTCTCATAAAACCGAATAAATTTTTGTAAGACCTAATTCACCCCCCCCCCCCCCCCCCTCTTAGGCACTCTGAGACTTACAGCTTTCTCGTCTCCTCATTCCCCTTTATAAATATAGAGCCATACAAGCTTGAAAGGAACGAAAATCCTCTCTAAAAAGCTCTCAAAAAGCTCTTCAAAAAGTTCTCTAAAAGCTCTTCAAAAAGCTCTCCAGAAATCAAAGAATTGGTGCAAGTCATATCTCGAGGTTCCGGCCTCGCAATTGACATCAAGCCTCAAACCATCCTCTTGAAGTCCTCATGAGTCTTACAAGACCCAAGAGCAATCCATCACACGCCTAGCACGCCCACCGGTTTGGTAAAATTTTAAATTTCGAATCTCTAATTTTAATCACATTTTATGGTATGTTAACGTTTGTTTGAGTTTATGTAGAACAGCTATGGATGGTTGAATCATAGGTACCACGCAAGAATCAAAAAAACACCATAGTTAGAGCATGAAGCTTTCGAAGATCCGGGCTCATGAATACTCTTTACACCTCCCAAAAGTGTTGTTTCAGGCCCATTTCTCACTCTTTGTTTTTTTTATATTTTCAATTTATTTATTTCTTATTTATTTTACTAACCAAATAATTAATCTTCTTTTCATCAAAAAAACCCAAAAATATTTTATGTCCAATTAAATTTCAGAATTTTATTTTTTATTAATAAATATTAATTAATTTAATTAGGATATTAATGTTAGATAACTTTAAATGATTTTTACAAATATTTAAAATTAATTAGAAATCAATAGGTTTTTAACAATAATTTAATCATTTTATTTTATTTCCTAAATTAACAAAACTCCAAAAATATGTCATTTAATATTTTTCATTAATTAATTTATTTAATAATTAATTTAGTATTTAATTTTTAGGACTTAATTCTTTTCTTAAAAAAAATAAATAAAAACAATAAAACATTTTCTTTATCAAATTAAATTCTAACTTTTATTTTTGTTAATAAACATTAATTAATTGATTTAGAATTTTAATTAGAATAACTTTCACATTTTTGTAAAATAATTAAAATTAACTTAGACATAATTAGGTTTTTATTAACATTGATTAATTTTATTTTCATTCTTTAAATATCAAAAATCCAAAAAATATTTATTTTCATTAATTAATTAATTAATTTATTAATTTAATAATTAATTTAGGATAGTTTCTTTCTTAATTCAAAAATAACAAAAAAAGATACTTTCTTTCAAAAAAGGGTCAACACCCTAAACTTGCACCCGATTTAATTTCCGCACGCGATTTACTTTCTTTTATCCAATATTGTACATGTTCCCGGTTTGTAATAGCTAATAGGACTTTTATTATTTTTTATCGCTTTCTTTACTTTAAAGGGTTTGTCTTTGGCGATGTAAATACCCGACGCCTTGTAATTTAATTTCAGCAATTTAATTTCCGCAAAATATAATTGTTAGATGTTTGATAATAGGAATGCATGACAAGAATGAATGTTTAACCTAAAATCAATCTAGATAACCATTAACATGTACAAAGACAAAATTAACTGAAAACGACACACTCGCACATGCGCACTCTTAGGGTACACCCCACTTGGTTGCCTTCGTACACGGTCATTGAGTATAGGTCACTTTAGAGGTTGCCCTCTTGTCCAAAGATCATAGTCGCCTTGAAACGGTTGCCTCGGATATTGTTGCCTCAAAACAAATGATCTAAGACATTAGGGTTACCGCTAAGGCGTCCTAACATTGCTTTGGTGACCGTAAGTCCCTAAATTCGAATTGACCCTTAAACTCCAACGACGGTGCTACCTACTCATTCATAGTGGGATAGCATTGTCTAAAGGAAGATAGCATATAACGATTCCTTTTTCGAGTAGGTAGATGGTTCTTAAGTACTTGCTCTTTCAAAAAACAAAAACATTTCACACTTACACTTTTCGAACAAAGTTTTTCAAAACACTTCATACGATCGAAGTTTTCAAATAAAAACTTTTTCAAACCCACAAACACAAAGAAAGCAATTTTGAAAACAATATGAGCAAGTACCTAAGAGCCCGTGGATAACCACGGATAGAAAGGGTGCTAACACCTTCCCTTTCTATAATCTACCCCCCGAACCCGAAAAATATCTCGAAAAAGGAATTTTTCTGTGCTTTTTTCCTTTCCTTGTTGGATAAAATAAAAGTCGGTGGCGACTTTTGCTTACCGCGACATTTTGAAAAAACAAAAGTGTGATCGGTGGATCTGGAACTGACTGTTTAACGCTGGTTCGCGAAATGTCGCGGAAGCAAGAGTCGCCACCGTCTTTTATTTTCTCCAAATGGAAAGGACAAAAGCACAGAAAAATTCCTTATAGAGATTGCTCTCGGTTCGGGAGGTAGGTTATAGAAAGGGAAGGTGTTAGCACCCTTTCTATCCATGGTTATCCATGGGCTTTTAGATACTTGCTCAATGTGTTTTCAAAAATGTTTGTTTGCTTTTCAATGTGGGTTTAAAAAAGTTTCTTTGAAAAATTTCAGATCGACTCATACGTCAGAGTGTTTGAAAAAATTTGCTTTGAAAGCTTTTGAAAAGTGTCAGTGTGAAAAGATGTTTTGATTTGTTTGAAATTAGAGCAAGTATCCTTGAGAACCTACCTACCCTAAGGAATTCGTCTGTGTAAATGTCCTTTAAAGCAGTGCCATCCCACCATTGAGAGGTAGGTAGTACCACCGTTGGAGGTGTTCGGGTCAATTCGAGTTTTAGGGACGTGGTGATCACCAGAGCAATGGGAAGACACCTTAGAAGCTACCCTCATGCCAGGTTCCCAGATCATGAGGACTTACTAAGACGTCCTCTACTCGACGATCACCTTTCGAAAGGCAACAGTGAGGCGTACCCTAGGGGTGGTGTGTGCGATTCGTGTGTCGTTTTCAGATATTTGTCTTGTCATGTTTATTTGTGATCTACGCTTGGTTTTAATTAGGACATTCATTCTTGCATGCATATTTAACAGTTATAAAGTTTGCGAGGAAAATAAATCTACGACTATTACAAATGGCGCGGGTCCACACCGCCAAAATTAAACCGAACCCGATTTAGCGGAAAATAAATAATGCGAAGTAAATAAAAGTGCGAGAAATTTAAATTACAATGCTTTGGGAGAGATACAAAATAATAATAAACGATAAAGTAAAATGCGCGAAATAAAATAATTAAAACAATGGGCGTTGGACCCTTTTACAAAAATATTTAAAGTTAATAAGGAATTAAAATAAAAAATGAAAAAATTAAATGTTTTTGGTATTTTTGTGTTTTTTAGGATTTAAAAATTAAAATGAGATGCTAAACCCTAGTTCTAATGTTTTCTTAAGTTTATTGCGAAAATATTAAATTTTTGACCTAATTTAAATCTAAGCTAATTTACATGCAAAATTTAATTATAGAAAATAAATAAAAATAAGCAATATTATTGTAAAAAGGGAAATTAAGAAGAATAAAAATTAAACCTAATTCTATTTTTGGATTTTTATTATTAAAAAGAACTAAATTTGTAACCTAATTAAAACTAAATAATTACAAGCATTTTTTTATGAAATAATTATAATATAAATATTTATTAATTTTTTTGGTCTTTTCTGATTTTTGAATGTTTTTATATTTTTTATGAAAATAAATTAATTATGTCAAAACAAATAAAATAAATAAAATAGCAAAAATAAAATAAGAAGAAAAATAGAAAAAAAAATGCAAACCAGGGGGGGTAGCCCCAAATTGGAGGTGTTGCTTGGAATGGCCTGGCCCATTTAGCTTTGAATCTTATTGACTTTTCTGGATCATGTGCTAACGTGTTGACCATAGAGCACGGTGCTCTTTAATCCTTGCCTTTGATTGGAATCCCCTGGACGCGTGTACGCTTGGATTTGGGGGACACACGATGCGCTTCAGTGCTTGTGCTGTATGGGAACTGGCATTGAAAAATATTATGAAATATATACAGACCTGGGGCTCGAACCCAGGTCTTGGAGGTTGAAACAATAAGCGCTTGCCATCTGTGCCATCTTATGCTTTTGAAATATAATTAACAAATAAACAATATAATAGAAAAAACGAGGCATGAGTGGATTAGCGCGCGGAATATTTGAACGAGCCAGTCAGTACATGCCACGATTCCACCTTCTTCTTCGTCCCTGTAAAACAAACACAAGAGCAACGGTTTTTAGGGCGTTGCATTAGGTGGGCTATTAGAAAATAGCGAATAGCTCTCCTTGACACATAAATTCATCGCGAGTATGGGGTTATCCTCGTCCAGACCTACTGAATACAACCATGGTAGTCTTGAGTCCTAATTTTTCCCATATGCAAAAGCCCTAATTTGCAAGCTCTGAAAGACCTAGAAATCGCGCATGGCAAAACCTTATAGACAGCAGGAAAATCAAATTAAATATGATGGTTAGCTTTAAAACACCACAAAGAACAAGAATCCATAATTAGAATGCAATGATAATGCTTAGAATGGAAAATACGATTGTGAGTTTCATGCTGTACAGTTCCAGTTTAATCTACCAATTCTTGAGGTTTTGGTTGTTGTTGTTGATTGGAACGTGTTCAAGACAACCTTGGCAAGCTGTTGAGATAGTTTTGGAGGCTTGAATCGACCTCTAAGGTTGATTTCAGAATTTTAGTTTTCAAGCAATATTTCAAGTTTTGTATATTGGCCTTCTGCGCAGCTTGGAGTGTAAGGCAATTAGGTTTTGATTCCTGAATATGTATAGAGCATATTAGGTTAAGAAAATTATACAAAATCCTTGAATTCAATGATTGGCAATATTTGATTGTATAAGATCTTTTTTGAATCTTTTTTCATGGTTCTTTTGTTCAATAAGCTCCAATCAACCA
Source organism: Vicia faba (assembly GCA_948472305.1). NCBI lineage: Eukaryota > Viridiplantae > Streptophyta > Magnoliopsida > Fabales > Fabaceae > Vicia > Vicia faba. The sequence continues at coordinate 35,799,219 of OX451737.1, read as the reverse complement.
AATCTTGCCATAATTGACTAAGCACGAGATATTGAAAGTAGAATGTGCACAAAAAGATTTTTTTAGGTCAAATTTATATTTTCTACATATTTAAATGATTTAAATGAATTAATATTAATATAAATTCAAATAAATAATTAAAAATTGAGAAAATACTTCCCCTTGGGCTTAATGGTCGTGCATAGGCTTGGCATGAAGAAACTTGGAAGAAAAATGGGCCCATTTGCATTTTTGGATCATTTGAAGTAAAGTTGACTTTCAAAAATTTCCAAAAATTTCCCAACTTCCACAAGGCATAACTTGCTCAATTTTTAAGCTTTTCACATGTTCTTGGACATTTTGGAAAGGGCTTTGAGTCCTTTAACCAATGCCTTTGGTCCCATGTCATTTTGATTTACCAATCTCAAGTTATGGCCTTTGACTTAAAGTCCCTTTTTGTTGACTTTTGAAAATGACCTATAATGTTGAAATTGATAACTTTTTGTGAGAGCATTTCTTGGACTTGAAGTATGAAGATGAGTTGTAGGAAATGTCTTTCTCTTAAAAATGAGCTTTGGATGGAATTTTTCTGATAATCCATGTGAAAGTTATGCCCTGGTCAATTTCAGTTGACTTTTTCAGCTGTCCAAATATAGCAACTTTTGCATCTTTGATGATTTCTGAGCCAAACTTTGAGAATCATGATCAAGCATTGATCAAATGATGTTTGTGGCTTCAAAATGATATGTTGACCAAAATTTTGAACTTTTGACTGTCAAATGACCATTTTGCCCCTACAGTTGATTGTAGTGCAATTTAGGGTTTTGACTGTGCAATTTTGAGCTGAATGCCTTGAAACTTGATATGAGGATACTTGACCATCTTTGTAGGCATATGAGACTTGATTAGGTCTTTGAAAACTTCCTTTCTTTGATCAGAACACAAACCCTAGTTTTGACTGTATAGGAGACAGTTGAACTGCATAACCCTTGGGGAATTTTGTGACCTTGGCTTGACAAATCTTTGGAGAATATGGGAGGGCAAATTTTGGGGTGCAACAGTTGCCCCTGTTCAATCTTCTTAGACCTGAGGATGCAGATTGGCTGACGTGCCTTTCGTAATCCGAGGGTAGAAGATGATTGGACACTAGAGTGCCCAGAAATTTGCGCTCACATAGTGGCATTGTGATGGGGGAATGGGCTTATAGATGCCATTTGGAGATTGCGGGATAGGATGATGGGCTTATAGATGCCATCTGGATGTTGATCGCGTAGGAGGTTCTTTAGCTAGAACCTGCATACCTGCAAAATAGAAAATGAGTACCTGACACGTTGCAGGAGCTGACTTTAGATGCTTGGTATAGATATGTCCTGACTGGTTACAGGAGCTGAATCTGGAGCTTCAAACGCTGATGAATGAACCAGGGATGGTTACTTCCTTAGCATGAATGATAAGAGAACCTTGGGTGACTTTAACTTCAACAACGCTCGTTGAGAAAAATCTTGGTGGGTATTACCATCTTCGCAGGATCGGGAAGAGAACCATAGCCAATTATAATTTGAAAGGAATGATCACCTCACACTCATAGTCGGAGGGGGAAACATCTGAAAAGGGATTACTACCTCACACACCGTTGGAGAGGGAACCATAGGGGACTATCACCTCACACTCATCGTCGGAGAGGGAACCATAGGAAGAATATCACCTCACACTCATCGTCGGAGAGGGAAACATCTAAAAAGGGACTACTACCTCACACACCGTTGGAGAGGGAACCATAGGAGAATATCACCTCACACTCATCGTCGGAGAGGGAAACATCTAAAAAGGACTTCTGGAAGCAGTATCAGAACGTCACCATATCTGGTTTACATCTGAAACTATATCTGGAAGGAAATCTGGAAGCAGCATCAGAACGTCACCATCGCTGGGTTTACATCTGAAACTATATCTAGGAGGAATTCTGGAAGCAGTATCAGAACGTCACCATCGCTGGGTTTACATCTGAAACTATATCTAGAAGGGAATCTGGAAGCAGCATCAGAACGTCACCATCGCTGGGTTTACATCTGAAACTATATCTAGAAGGAATTCTGGAAGCAGCATCAGAACGTCACCATCGCTGGGTTTACATCTGAAACTATATCTAGAAGGAATTCTGGAAGCAGTATCAGAACGTCACCATCGCTGGGTTTACATCTGAAACTATATCTAGAAGGGAATCTGGAAGCAGCATCAGAACGTCACCATCGCTGGGTTTACATCTGAAACTATATCTAGAATGAATTGCGATTAGTTGATAGTAGTCATTTTTGTATTGATCTTTTTCCTGAAAAGGCGAGACATAATTGGATGCAAAATCATGATGCATGAACTGTATGTCTTCAAAATCCATGAGATTTGTGTAATATGATGCATATGCATGCTATAATGATGTATATGACGTTTTATGAATGTATTTTTGTCTAAGAAAATGAATCCTTGACGGGTGCCGGGAAGTCACTCCTGGGCTGATGTTGAAGAATAGGTTTTTGCTTCCGTTGGGGATGATAGTTGTAAGAATACCGGTAGGAGAAGATAACTCCGTTGGGGAATGAACTTGGCAAATGGAGGATTCTGCGGGGAGAAAAAGATATTCTAGCGACCATGCTGGGAAGAAATACTCTGTGGGGGATGCTTTTGCTGAATTGTTGAGGATGACTCGCTGAGGATACCTTGCTGTATTGGAAGTATGCATGGACTTCGCTGGGGATAAGAAGATTCTGTCGACGACGCTCTTTCCGTGGCTTTTGGCTGAGGATAACCCAGTTATATCCTGTTAAGGAAATAACTCTTTTAATCAAGCCGGACGACGCGTTCGTGCCCTGCTAGGGGATAAGCTTCCAGAATCTACTGGGGGTACGCTTATTGCTCGGGGAGATAGATTCCAACCTTCCTGGGGAACTGGATTGGACTCTCCTGGGGAAGTATTGAACTGCGTTGGCTATATTCTTCAACGAAGCTTACCCTGATACCTTGGAGGACAGAACAATCAGATTGCTTAGACCATTCTTTATTGCCCCCGTTTCTATGGGGGAGGCACTTGTGGGATGCTGATAGTCGTTGAGAGTCAAACCTTCTTCTGGTAGGTGGGTGACAAGATGATAGGACATAGTCGTACGCCTTGATCCCTAACTTTTGCCTGGACCGCCCTTTCGGGTTTTTGACTTGCCGGGTGTACAGATTTTTTCATTTCATCCCTCAGTTTGCCCGAACCCTTTTGGTTCGCCGGGAAGCCCTTATTTTTGCCTAGGTGTGTCAACCTAGCGGGTCTTTGATTTTGCGTAGTATTTTTTCGACTATGTCCGTTCTCAGAAAGTCAGGAGTTGCCCCTGTTAGCAGTGTTTTGTCATGCCGCCAGAAGGTGTTTGATCAGGCAAGATTCGTTGTTGGGACGCCCCAAGTAACTCAGGCGGAGACTTGCCCCAGGCTGTTTGGCCTTCTGAGAGATTTTCCGAATCTTGATTGGATTGCCCCAGATAATGGACAATAGCCATGTCCTGCCCCTTGATTGGAAGTACTTTTGTTCATTAGGCATTCATCGTGCGAAGTTCCCTGCTGTTCAAACAAAAAGTCATATGCAAACAAAGTTATGTTAAAAATGCCAAGCTCACGTCTGTCTTGAAGATTTTGAAAATGCATTCTTTTCATAAAACAAGTGATTGTTTGTAAAACGTGATGTCAACTCCGTATTTACCGTAGGCCTTCAGGAGTCAGGATACCTTTCGTAACAGTATGCTTTCGAATTAACCCGTGCTTCAGCTAGGACTTTTACGGGTTATAACGTGGCCTGGTTCACGGTTTAAGAAACAAAGGATAAAGGCTCAAATTTTATTTGTACCCACCCGCTCTTCGTGATGTTCTCCAAACCTAAACTCAGTTGATCGTGCGTTAGACCTTGCTTGAGTATTTGCTCTGATGTTCCAATGATGGTTCAGATGTTGATAACTTATTTTGAATAGGCAGTCATTTTTTTTTTTGCGTTGGTTGAGGGTTTGTGAGACCTCTTTCTTTTTGATTTTTATTATCCCTTTCTTTTTTTGCCTAAACTGTTTCCTTTTTCGGAATTACAGTCAGCGGGATGCCCCAGTTTCATAAGTCTCTTTCATAAGTTTTGACTTAATGGGCTTTTTGATTTTGGTAATGACTGCCTGTCTTTACGATTGTTCTGAACCATCACTGTTTTCGTTCGTTTCGTGAAGATCTCTTCGGTGCCATTCGTCATGCATTTGGATCAACTGAGGGACTACCCTGCCCCAGGTTATGACAAAGGGTTTCAATTTTCGAAAATAACACTCCTACTTCTTTGGCTCAGAGGGGTTGACGAGGGATTATCATCCTTATAACTCCAGTGTTTAGGGATTGAAACAATGCCTGTACCTCATCAGCGGGGTCTGTTCAAAAGCATACTGTAATGATCGTGGTATCGTTTTCGTCATCCTCCCTCAAGAGGCTCAGAATTATTAACCAGGAGTTGATCATCAGAAAAAATAGGAAAAGAATTTGAACATAATGAAAATAATTGTATTAATTTCCCAAAACAGACGTATGCGATGCATTGATAACATAAAAGAGTTTGCTATGACATTAATTGTTTGTATAAGCAAAGAAAAATACAACCCAAAAATTCAAATAAACAAAAGGTCTTCAATGATTGGGCAACGGGGCAGTGATTATGTTCGGAGCCTCAGACACTTCAAACTGAATCTCCCCGGCGTCGATCATGTCTTGAATTTTGTTCTTGAGAGGCCAGCAGTTGTCTGTAGTATGCCCCGGGCTATCTGAATGATATGCGCACCTATCGTTGGGATGATAGTTGGGTGCAGAAGTGTTCGGATTCCGGAGAGGAGCCCTTAAGGTGATCAGCCCTGTCTTCAACAGTTGTTGCAGTGCTTGATCCAGCGACATGTTGAGTTTGGTGTACTGCCGTTTCTCCTTGCGCTGCTGCCCCTGTCCTTGTTGAGTAGGTCCGGGATTGGAAATCTGGATTGCCCCTGCCTCATGACGGCTCTTTTTACCGTGCACAGCATTGGATTCTTTCTTCCCCTGATGAGGCTTCTTATCAGAATGTGCAGCTTCTTGAATTTTCCCAGACCGGATACCAGCTTCTATTCGCTCTCCAGTCAAGATAAGATCTGTGAATCCAGCAGACGAATTCCCAATCAGGTGGTTATAAAATGGACCAGACAAGGTCCCCAAGAACATACCAACAAGTTCCCGATCAGTCAGAGGTGGTTGTACCCTTCCAGCAAGATCCCTCCACTTCTGCGCATATTCTTTAAAACCTTCACTTGATCCTAACGACATACCCTGGAGTTGGGTACGCGTAGGAGCAAGGTCGGCATTATATTGATACTGCTTGTAGAAAGCAGTAGCCAACTCCTCCCAGTTACGAATCTTGGTCCCATCCAGCTGATAGAACCATTCGAGATGAGTCCCTGAAAGACTCTCCTGGAAGAAGTGGATCCATAAATTCTTATCCGCAGAGTACGGCTGAATTTTCCGAACATAGGACCTCAAATGCAGCTTGGGACAAGACGCCCCGTCATATTTGGAGAAGGTTGGTGCCTTGAACTTATGGGGGATGATCACACCGGTTGACAAACCCAGATCTCCGAAATCCAGCCCAGGTACCTGTTGAACCTCCATAGCTTTCATTCTGTCCTCCAGTTGCTTATATCTGTCATCAGCAGGAGGGTACTGTTCTTCATCAAAATCTGTCTCGTTGTCGGAGACCACTGGACTGGGAACCTCTCTCTCATGATGACTGCTTTCCCTCACAGATGGGGTTGTCCTCTCAGTTTCAATCTGCGGTGCATTCCCAGATCTGCGTCTAGGGCTGAACAAAACAGTCCTCCTCTTCTTCTTGTCCTTCTTTAAGAGCAGAGCCTTCAGATCTTGCTGCCCCTGGGTCAAATTCATTATCAACTCTTGGAACTGGGCGTTCTGAGCCTGGAGGTCCTTGATAGTCTGCTCGGCTGATGATTCAGGATTCATGACGATCGGCTGAAATAAACAGCGGAGAAGGGTAAGCAACCTGTCAAAGGGATACCTGCAATGCAATGAGAGGTATGACATGCATGCAATGATTTCAAAGACCTCGCAGGGTAAACAGAGAAATTTGTTAGAGTTGAGAACCGGTAACTTGATTGAAGGAACTTCATGTTGTTGAGAGTCCTTCCTCAAGGGTCAAAGGCTCACCATATCCAGTGGGTCATAGCCCCTGACAACCTTGGCTAGAGGAAAATAAATCCTCCTTGCCCCTTGCTGGGATGTTTGATTTATCATGACCTGCATCACAAGCCCTTGAGATCCTTGAAATGGGTTAGGATGTATGCAATGGTATGATGGTATGATGTCATGCTATGCATGGGGTGATGTAGGTAAACCCTGTTATGAGTCCTAATTAAGGACTATAAACAGACCCTGCAAGAAATTCAGTATACTTTGTTATGAGTCCCAATGAAGGGCTACAAACAAAACCTGCAAGAGATCTAGTAAACCCTGTTATGAGTCCCAGTTAGGGACTATAAACAAGACCTGCAATAAACTTGGTGGACCCTGTCATGAGTCCTAGTTAAGGACTATAAACAAAACCTGCAAGAGATTTAGTAGACCTTGTTATGAGTCCTAGTTAAGGACTATAAACAAAACCTGCAAGAAATTTAGTACCCTGTTATGAGTCCCCAATTAAGGACTATAAACAAGACCTGCAAGAAACAAGTGTCAGGTAACAAGCACGCAGATAGTCAAGTATGAAGGCACACAAGTCACACAAGAGAGCCCTTAGAGTTTAAGGCCAGCATGAAGTCTGGGTACTACCCTCTTTCAGTTTGTTGGTTCATACCTGTCCTAATCAAAGTAACCGGGTTCTAAGGGTCCCAATATCACGGGATTGCTTTCATTGTTCATCGTTTCGATTTAGCCACTGAACTGGCGACCGAAATATTCCAAGAAAGCAACCCTCAATTGAGTGTAGTATCGAGTATCAACCAACCTCGGACTGCACCAAAGTCAGTTATCTCACTACCCTAAAGAGGCCAAGATGGTTCAATTAAGGTTCCTAAGGTCTGTTGATGCTTCATGACACCACGCGGAGGCCCCGTACTCTCCTTGACTGAACTCAAGGGTTACCGGTACACACCAAAGTGCCACATCAACGTAGCAGACTGTTTCAACCATGTCGGTATACCCCGCACAGTTCCCTCACAGCCTTGTTGCTACTTTCTAAGAAGGTATCCCCCAGATCCGGGTTAGGATCTATAGAACTCCCAAGCAACCCACAATTTAAAGCACACAAAGCAATACAATAGAAAACATAGTTATGAGCTAGCCCTAAGGTACACCTCACTTTAAGTTTTTCCCCAGCAGAGTCGCCAGTTCTGTGATCGGTGGATCTGGAACTGACTGTTTAACGCTGGTTCGCGAAATGTCGCGGAAGCAAGAGTCGCCACCGTCTTTTATTTTCTCCAAATGGAAAGGACAAAAGCACAGAAAAATTCCTTATAGAGATTGCTCTCGGTTCGGGAGGTAGGTTATAGAAAGGGAAGGTGTTAGCACCCTTTCTATCCATGGTTATCCATGGTCTCTTAGATACTTGCTCAATGTGTTTTCAAAAATGTTTGTTTGCTTTTCAATGTGGGTTTAAAAAAGTTTCTTTGAAAAATTTCAGATCGACTCATACGTCAGAGTGTTTGAAAAAATTTGCTTTGAAAACTTTTGAAAAGTGTCAGTGTGAAAAGATGTTTTGATTTGTTTGAAATTAGAGCAAGTATCCTTGAGAACCTACCTACCCTAAGGAATTCGTCTGTGTAAATGTCCTTTAAAGCAGTGCCATCCCACCATTGAGAGGTAGGTAGCACCACCGTTGGAGGTGTTCGGGTCAATTCGAGTTTTAGGGACGTGGTGATCACCAGAGCAATGGGAAGACACCTTAGAAGCTACCCTCATGCCAGGTTCCCGGATCATGAGGACTTACTAAGACGTCCTCTACTCGACGATCACCTTTCGAAAGGCAACAGTGAGGCGTACCCTAGGGGTGGTGTGTGCGATTCGTGTGTCGTTTTCAGATATTTGTCTTGTCATGTTTATTTGTGATCTACGCTTGGTTTTAATTAGGACATTCATTCTTGCATGCATATTTAACAGTTATAAAGTTTGCGAGGAAAATAAATCTACGACTATTACAAATGGCGCGGGTCCACACTGCCAAAATTAAACCGAACCCGATTTAGCGGAAAATAAATAATGCGAAGTAAATAAAAGTGCGAGAAATTTAAATTACAATGCTTTGGGAGAGATACAAAATAATAATAAACGATAAAGTAAAATGCGCGAAATAAAATAATTAAAACAATGGGCGTTGGACCCTTTTACAAAAATATTTAAAGTTAATAAGGAATTAAAATAAAAAATGAAAAAATTAAATGTTTTTGGTATTTTTGTGTTTTTTAGGATTTAAAAATTAAAATGAGATGCTAAACCCTAGTTCTAATGTTTTCTTAAGTTTATTGCGAAAATATTAAATTTTTGACCTAATTTAAATCTAAGCTAATTTACATGCAAAATTTAATTATAGAAAATAAATAAAAATAAGCAATATTATTGTAAAAAGGGAAATTAAGAAGAATAAAAATTAAACCTAATTCTATTTTTGGATTTTTATTATTAAAAAGAACTAAATTTGTAACCTAATTAAAACTAAATAATTACAAGCATTTTTTTATGAAATAATTATAATATAAATATTTATTAATTTTTTTGGTCTTTTCTGATTTTTGAATGTTTTTATATTTTTTATGAAAATAAATTAATTATGTCAAAACAAATAAAATAAATAAAATAGCAAAAATAAAATAAGAAGAAAAATAGAAAAAAAATGCAAACCAGGGGGGGTAGCCCCAAATTGGAGGTGTTGCTTGGAATGGCCTGGCCCATTTAGCTTTGAATCTTATTGACTTTTCTGGATCATGTGCTAACGTGTTGACCATAGAGCACGGTGCTCTTTAATCCTTGCCTTTGATTGGAATCCCCTGGACGCGTGTACGCTTGGATTTGGGGGACACACGATGCGCTTCAGTGCTTGTGCTGTATGGGAACTGGCATTGAAAAATATTATGAAATATATACATACCTGGGGCTCGAACCCAGGTCTTGGAGGTTGAAACAATAAGCGCTTGCCATCTGTGCCATCTTATGCTTTTGAAATATAATTAACAAATAAACAATATAATAGAAAAAACGAGGCATGAGTGGATTAGCGCGCGGAATATTTGAACGAGCCAGTCAGTACATGCCACGATTCCACCTTCTTCTTCGTCCCTGTAAAACAAACACAAGAGCAACGGTTTTTAGGGCGTTGCATTAGGTGGGCTATTAGAAAATAGCGAATAGCTCTCCTTGACACATAAATTCATCGCGAGTATGGGGTTATCCTCGTCCAGACCTACTGAATACAACCATGGTAGTCTTGAGTCCTAATTTTTCCCATATGCAAAAGCCCTAATTTGCAAGCTCTGAAAGACCTAGAAATCGCGCATGGCAAAACCTTATAGACAGCAGGAAAATCAAATTAAATATGATGGTTAGCTTTAAAACACCACAAAGAACAAGAATCCATAATTAGAATGCAATGATAATGCTTAGAATGGAAAATACGATTGTGAGTTTCATGTTGTACAGTTCCAGTTTAATCTACCAATTCTTGAGGTTTTGGTTGTTGTTGTTGATTGGAACGTGTTCAAGACAACCTTGGCAAGCTGTTGAGATAGTTTTGGAGGCTTGAATCGACCTCTAAGGTTGATTTCAGAATTTTAGTTTTCAAGCAATATTTCAAGTTTTGTATATTGGCCTTCTGCGCAGCTTGGAGTGTAAGGCAATTAGGTTTTGATTCCTGAATATGTATAGAGCATATTAGGTTAAGAAAATTATACAAAATCCTTGAATTCAATGATTGGCAATATTTGATTGTATAAGATCTTTTTTGAATCTTTTTTCATGGTTCTTTTGTTCAATCAGCTCCAATCAACCAAATCTTGCCATAATTGACTAAGCACGAGATATTGAAAGTAGAATGTGCACAAAAAGATTTTTTTAGGTCAAATTTATATTTTCTACATATTTAAATGATTTAAATGAATTAATATTAATATAAATTCAAATAAATAATTAAAAATTGAGAAAATACTTCCCCTTGGGCTTAATGGTCGTGCATAGGCTTGGCATGAAGAAACTTGGAAGAAAAATGGGCCCATTTGCATTTTTGGATCATTTGAAGTAAAGTTGACTTTCAAAAATTTCCAAACATTTTCCAACTTCCACAAGGCATAACTTGCTCAATTTTTAAGCTTTTCACATGTTCTTGGACATTTTGGAAAGGTCTTTGAGTCCATTAACCAATGCCTTTGGTCCCATGTCATTTTGATTTACCAATCTCAAGTTATGGCCTTTGACTTAAAGTCCCTTTTTGTTGACTTTTGAAAATGACCTATAATGTTGAAATTGATAACTTTTTGTGAGAGCATTTCTTGGACTTGAAGTATGAAGATGAGTTGTAGGAAATGTCTTTCTCTTCAAAATGAGCTTTGGATGGAATTTTTCTGATAATCCATGTGAAAGTTATGCCCTGGTCAATTTCAGTTGACTTTTTCAACTGTCCAAATATAGCAACTTTTGCATCTTTGATGATTTCTGAGCCAAACTTTGAGAATCATGATCAAGCATTGATCAAATGATGTTTGTGGCTTCAAAATGATATGTTGACCAAAATTTTGAACTTTTGATTGTCAAATGACCATTTTGCCCCTACAGTTGATTGTAGTGCAATTTAGGGTTTTGACTGTGCAATTTTGAGCTGAATGCCTTGAAACTTGATATGAGGATACTTGACCATCTTTGTAGGCATATGAGACTTGATTAGGTCTTTGAAAACTTCCTTTCTTTGATCAGAACACAAACCCTAGTTTTGACTGTATAGGAGACAGTTGAACTGCATAACCCTTGGGGAATTTTGTGACCTTGGCTTGACAAATCTTTGGAGAATATGGGAGGGCAAATTTTGGGGTGCAACAAAAAGCAAAACGCAAACCAGCATTCCAAAAAACAGTCAGTTCTTTCCCACCGTATCACAGAACTGGCGACTCTGTTGGGGAGAATATAAGTGGGGTGTACCTTAGGAATAATTCATAATGTTTTCAATTGCTTGACTTGTATGCTTTATCTTTGTGGGTTGAATCGGAGTTACTATAGATCCTAACCCGGATCTGGGGGACACCCTTTAGGTAAGTAGCAATAAAATGTGAGGGAATTGTACAGCGTAGACCGATACGGTTGAAGCAGTAGCTACGTTGGTGTGGCACTCTAGTATGTATCGATATCCCTTGTGGCACAACGAGGAGAGTATGGGTCTGCTAAGGGGTCATTAAGCACCAACTGACCTTAGAACCTTTAAATTGACCAACTTGGCCATAGAACAGTAGCAGTATGCTACACTCATTGAGACCAAACTCTCGCGATGATTCTGGCCGCAAGAAAAGGTTGCTAAACTGGAATTATGACCGATCGAGGGTGGTCAGTGATATTGAGATCCTCTAGAACCCGGTTACTATTTCTAGGATAGGTTGAACCAACTAAACTGAAAGAGGTTAATACCTAAACTCCATGCCAGCCTAAACTTAAGGCTGTTTGTGTGACTTGTGTGCCTTCAAACTTGAACAACTTGCACATTCTTGTCATCTGACAACATGAGTTCCTTGCAGGTTTTGTTTACCGTCCTTATCCAATAATTTGGATTTATTGCAGGGTTTACTTACAGCACCTCACACTTTTGCTTAAAACGTATAGCATACACATCATAACATCATGCCTTAACATTTCCTTAACCATTTCAAGGATCTCAAGGGTTTGTGATGCAGGTTATGGTAAATCAAACATATAGCAAGGGGCAAAGGGGATTTATTTTCCTCTAGCCAATGTCGTCTAGAAATCAAAACATGGTAACTTGAGTCAGGGGCTATGACCCACTCGATATGGTGAGCTTGACTCTTGAAGAAGGACTCTTAACAACATGAAGTTTCTTCAATCAAAGCTGCAAAATTCAAGTTCTAACAAGTTTCTTGTTTACCCCGCGGGATCCTTGAAAACATTGCATACATACATATCATTGCATAACAGGTCTCCCGGTACAGGTCTCTCATGTTCTCGCTGTTTATTTCAGCAATGGCTTTCCAACCAGACAACCAAGATCTTCAAACTCGAGAAGCTCAGTTCAAGGACGTATTCCTAAACCTATCCAAGGGGCAGGAAGAGTTGAAAACACTCCTCGTTGGGAACTTGGTCAAGAAAAGTCCTGAAGACAATAAGGATGAACGGCTGGAACAACTGCAAGCTGAGTTCAGTGCCATGAAAACCCAGATGCTGGGGCAGATGTCTCTTATCCAAGGCTTAGCTCGGGAACAAGAAGACCTGAGAACCATTATCAACCAGCTTCATCAAGACAGATACAACAACATGAAGAAAACAGTCAAGGCCGGGGACCAAGTCATTAATAAACTTCCGAGAAGTCAAAGGTTTAGTTTGATGAAGAATGGACCTCTCCAAGTTGCTGCTACCTCACGGGTCCAACAACAACCTCACCAAAAACAACGGGTTAATCAGAGTAAGCCGGATACACCCAAGAGGCAGTTTACCAAGCTCAACATGCCGCTGTCTCAAGCTTTACAACACCTGTTGAGATTGAATCTGGTGACGTTAAGGGACCCTCCTAAGAATCCCAACATAACCTCCCCAAGGTACAATCCTGATACAAGGTGTGCATATCACTCCAACAGCCCGGGGCATGATACTAACAATTGTTGGGCGTTGAGAAACAAAATTCAAGACCTGATTGATGAAGGAGCATTGGAACTCACACAAGACGGTCAGATTCAATTCTATTTCCATCCCCCAAGGTTCACCATTTGAAGTGACAAGTACTGAGACGAGAAGACTTTTTGTTCATTAGAATTTTCAAGTTGTAATTTTCTTTTGATTGTTCGAACACTTATTCATGTCAAACTTTATTACTTTATCAATGCATTGCATATGTCGGTTTTGAATCAATCCATTTGTATTCACTATATTCAAATTTCTTTCATTTTTGTGATGATCAACTTTCGATTAAAAAATTCTAAGCCTTTAGAGGGAGGATGACGAAAACGATATCAAAATCTCTACAGTATGCTTTTGAATAGACCCCGCTGACGAGGTACGAGCATTGTTTCAAATCCTAAACAGTGGAGTTATAAGGAAGATAATCCCTAATCAACCCCTTTGAGCCAAAGAAGTTGGAGTTTTTCGTTTCACAAATTAAAACCCTTAATTATAACCTGGGGCAGGGTAGTTTTCTCAGTTGATCCAGGTGCACAATGAATGGCATCAAAGAAGTCCTTCCGAAACAAAAGACGGTGTTGGTTCCGTATAATCGCAAGGACAGGCAGTCATTATCTCTCAAAATAAGAGCCCAATAAGTCAAAACCTGTGAAGGAGACTTAAGAAAAACTGGGGCATCCCGCTGACTGTAATCACAAAAAGAAACAGTTCAGGCAAAAGACAGGGATAATAAAATCAAAAAGAAAGAGATCCTACAAACTCTCAACAAAAATGACTGCTTGTTCAAAATAAACTGCCAGTATCCGAACCATCACTGGAATATCATAGCAAAGACTCAAACAGGATCTAAATGCACGGTTAGCTGAGTTTAGGATCGAAGAACATCACGAAGAGCGGGTGGGTACAAATAAATTTTGAGCCTTTATCCTTTGTTTCTTAAACCGTGAACCAGGCCACGTTATAACCCTTAAAAGTCCTAGCTGAAGCATGGGTTAGTTCGAAAGCATACTGTTACAAAAGGTATCCTGACTCCTGTAGGACTTGCTGTAAAATCCTGAGTTAACATCACATTTTACAAAAATTCGCTTGTTTTATTGAAAACTGCATTTTCAAAGAACTTCAAAACAGACATAAGCCTTGAATTCTTAAAACAACATTGTTTGCATATGACTATTTGTTCAAACAGCAGAGAAATTCGCACGACGAATATCTAGTGAACAAAAAAACCTTTTCAATAAAAAGGGTCACCTCGAGTGGAAAAAACACCTCCAACCAAGGGGCATGGCATGAGCATTGTCCATCATCTGGGGAAGTTAAGTCAAGATTCAAGGAATCTCTCAAAATGCCAAATAGCCAGGGGCAAAAAAGGGCATCCCGGTGGACCGAAAACCCGAAAGGGCGGTCAAGGAAAAAATTAGGGATCAAAGCGTACGACTATGTCTCGTCATCTCGTCACTTGCCTACCAGAAGAAGACTTGTCATTTTGACCGAAAGATACCAAGCACCTCATAGGTGGGGATAATACTCGATCCACCAGGCCTCTGCAGGAACCTTCTCCTGCAGATACAGGGGCAGAAAAGTATCGATGCAAAGCCATGGTCATATCCTCAGCACGCGTCCCAGTAACATTCACTCCCCGCAGAGTAAAAGAAAAAGACAGTAATATTAACTCTCCCCAGCTGAGACTCGCAACTATGAATGAATGAATCGGTAATATTCTCCCCAAGCAGAGTTTATCTACCATCAGCACTAAAAAGGCTTAATATCCCCAACAGTCTTAATATTCCCCAACGGAGTATAAGAATATTCCCCGACAGAATATAAGATATCCCCAGTGGAATTAAAATTTTCCCAGCACAGTCTGAAAAAGCTTCCCCAGCGGAGTTGGGAGAATCATCCCCAGTAGACTCTGGAAGTTCACCCCCGGCAGAGTACAAAAATAAATCTCCCCAGCCAAGTTCAAAGGATCATTCCCAGCAGAACTCAAAGGATTATCCCCATAAGTGTCTAAAAGGTTATTCCCAGAGAAGTAGCAATTGAAGATCATCCCTAGTGGAAGTTCTTTCCTTTCACAAACAGGAATTCAATCCCTAATAGGGTTCAATATCACCAGCAATGGCAATTCATCCCAACGGAATTTATCAGTGGAATCTTCAGCAGAACCTCTCTTCCCCACAGAGTAATCTCCTCATCAGTTTATTCCCCCAACGGAGTCATCCTCTCCTGCAAGTTTATTCACCTTCGTTCACCATCCCCAGCAGAAGCGAAGAATTCAACTCTTGTTTCCAGCAGCTGTCCGGGATTTATTTTCCCCAGTTAAAACATTACATTCCCATACATCATGATACATGCATATATGCAGCAGACCATACAATCTCATTTATGTTGAGAGCATCATTGCTTGATATATATCATGCATTTCATACATCATGACATTGCATATGACTGAATCTTTACCGTTTTAGGGAAAGACGAATCAGTAAACACCGCTGACTACTCATATGACCTAGTAGTCCCCTCAAAAGAAAAACTACATCTATGGAAGACTTTTGTCTGGTTCAGTTAAATCGATCCTAAGATTTTTATGATTCTTATCCAGTCAAAGTTAATCCAAGACCTTCTCTGGTTCAGTCAGATCAACCCTAAGATCTCCCTGATTCGTATTCCAGTTGAAGATATTCCAAGACTTTTGTCTGGTTCAGTTAAATTAATCCTAAGATTTTTCTGATTCTTATCCAGTCAAAGTTAATCTAAGACCTTCTCTGGTTCAGTCGGATCGACTCTAAGATCTCCCTGATTCGTATTCCAGTTGAAGATATTCCAAGACTTTCGTATGGTTCAGTTAAATCGATCCTAAGGTTTTTCTGATTCTTATCCAGTCAAAGTTAATCCAAGACCTTCTCTAGTTCAGTCAGATCGACCCTAAGATCTCACTGATTCGTATTCCAGTTGAACATATTCCAAGACTTTTGTCTGGTTCAGTTAAATCGATCCTAAGATTTTTCTGATTCTTATCCAGTCAAAGTTAATCCAAGACCTTCTCTGGTTCAGTCAGATCTACCCTAAGATCTCCCTGATTCGTATTCCAGTTGAAGATATTCCAAGACTTTTGTCTGGTTCAGTTAAATCGATCCTAAGATTTTTCTGATTCTTATCCAGTCAAAGTTAATCTAAGACCTTCTCTGGTTCAGTCAGATCGACCCTAAGATCTCCCTGATTCGTATTCCAGTTAAAGATATTCCAAGACTTTCGTCTGGTTCAGTTAAATCGATCCTAAGATTTTTCTGATTCTTATCCAGTCAAAGTTAATCCAAGACCTTCTCTGGTTCAATCAGATCGACCCTAAGATCTCCCTGATTCGTATTCCAGTTGAAGATATTCCAAGACTTTCGTCTGGTTCAGTTAAATCGACCCTAAGGTTTTTCTGATTCTTATCCAGTCAAAGTTAATCCAAGACCTTCTTGGTTCAGTCAGATGACCCTAAGATCTCCCTGATTCGTATTCCAGTTGAAGATATTCCAAGACTTTCGTCTGGTTCAGTTAAATCGACCCTAAGATTTTTCTGATTCTTATCCAGTCAAAGTTAATCCAAGACCTTCTCTGGTTCAGTCAGATCGACCCTAAGATCTCCCTGATTCGTATTCCAGTTGAAGATATTCCAAGACTTTCGTCTGGTTCAGTTAAATCGACCCTAAGTTTTTTCTGATTCTTATCCAGTCAAAGTTAATCCAAGACCTTCTCTGGTTCAGTCAGATCGACCCTAAGATCTCCCTGATTCGTATTCCAATTGAAGATATTCCAAGACTTTCGTCTGGTTCAGTTAAATCGACCCTAAGATTTTTCTGATTCTTATCCAGTCAAAGTTAATCCAAGAGCTTCTCTGGTTCAGTCAGATCGACCTAAGATCTCCCTGATTCGTATTCCAGTTGAAGATATTCCAATACTTTCGTCTGGTCCAGTTAAATCGACCCTAAGATTTTTCTGATTCTTATCCAGTCAAAGTTAATCCAAGACCTTCTCTGGTTCAGTCAGATCGACCCTAAGATCTCCCTGATTCATATTCTAGTTGAAGATATTCCAAGACTTTCGTCTGGTTCAATTAAATCGACCCTAAGATTTTTCTGATTCTTATCCAGTCAAAGTTAATCCAAGACCTTCTCTGGTTCAGTCAGATCGACCCTAAGATCTCCCTGATTCGTATTCCAGTTGAGGATATTCCAAGACTTTCGTCTGGTTCAGTTAAATCGACCCTAAGATTTTTCTGATTCTTATCCAGTCAAAGTTAATCCAAGACCTTCTCTGGTTCAGTCAGATCGACCCTAAGATCTCCCTGATTCGTATTCCAGTTGAAGATGTTCCAAGACTTTCGTCTGGTTCAGCTAAATCGATTTGAAGATTCTTCTGATTCTTATCCAGCCAAAGTTAATCCAAGACCTTCTCTGGTTCAGTTAGATCGACGCTAAGATCTCCCTGATTCCTATTCCAGTCGAATTTCAGACCACCTACCAACAATCTCCAAATGGCATCTGTAAGCCCATTCCCGACATCACCAGGCTGATACAACTTCATGCGAGTGCAAATTTCTGGGCACTCTAGTGTTCAATCATCTTCCACCTTCAGATCACGAAAGGAACGAAAGCCAATCTACATCCTCAGGTTTAAGAAGATTGAACAGGGGCAGCTGTTGTACCCCAAAATTTTCCCTCTCACATTTCTCAAAACATTGCAAGAAAAAATCTCCAAGTGGCTCAAGATTGCTCAAGAGTTAGACAATCAAGCTATCTTCTAAGGCAGTCAACCTCAAATTAGGGTTTTATTTTGCATCAAGGTCCTTGCATCCAAATGACCTCAAGTTCTCCCCAATGTCATAACATGTTCTCAAGATCATCCATGCCAAGTTTCAAGCCTTGCAGAGGAAGTTTGCTCAGTCAATTGCTCAAAGGGTCCAAAAATCGATTGTGCTAGGGCAAAAGTCAATTGTGACCCAAATATAGTCAAACTTCAATATTTTTTGTCAACATTCTAATTTTGAAGGATATTTCATCATTTTATCAAGGTTTGATCATGATTCATCAAGGATTGCTCAAAATTCATCAAGACTCAAAAGTTGCTAAATTAGGGTTTTGCAGGAAAAGTCAACTCAACTTTGACCAAGCATAACTTTCTCATACTTTATGATAAATGACCCATCCAAAGCTCATTTCGAATAGGATGAAATTTTCTACAATCCATATTCATACCCCAAAATCAGAAAATGCACTCACAAGAAGTTATAAATTTGGACATTATAGGTCATTTTTGAAAGTCAACAAAAACACCTTTTTTGCCAAAGCTTATAACTTGAGAATGGAATATCAAAATTATATGAGACCAAACGGGTTGGTTATAGAACATCTCAAGCTTTCTAAAAAGTCCAAGTACACCTCCAAAAGTTCAAAATTGAAGAAATTATGCATTGGTGAAGTTGGACTTTTTTGCAAAATTACCAAAAGTCAACTATCCCTAAAACTTCAAATTTTGTCAAATGGGCCCATTCTTTTTCACTTGATTTGAGCTATCATAGTTTCCCACGTGTCCTAGCTTCATCCATGAGCCCATATTTCATTTTTATTATTTAATTTGATTTTTAATTGAATTTATTCATTTTAAATCAAATAAAATCATAGAAAATCCAAATAATTAATAACTCTTGATTTTTTGATTGTTTTAGGCTTTGTTTACAGCTAGCACCACCATAAAATTCGTATCAAGACTAATCATGTGCAAAAAGATTGAATCAAATCAAATTTGGAAGGTTTAATAATGGAGAATCATCAAATATGGCATTTTTTTCAAATCTTGATCATGGTCTTAAAACACAACATTATGAGGGAGATTCTTTCCATGCTTTCTTGTCTCCTCATTACCCTCTATAAATATAGAGCCATACAAGCTTGAAAGGAACAAAAATCCTCTCTAAAAAGCTCTCAAAAAGCTCTCCAGAAATCAAAGAATTGGTGCAAGTCATATCTCGAGGTTCCAGCCTCTCGCAATTGACATCAAGCCTCAAACCATCCTCTTGAAGTCCTCATGAGTCTTACAAGGCCCAAGAGCAATCCATCACACGCCTAGCACGCCCACCGGTTTGGTAAAATTTTAAATTTCGAATCTCTAATTTTAATAATATTTTATTGTATGCTAACGTTTGTTTGAGTTTATGTAGAACAGTTATGGATGGTTGAATCATAGGTACCACGCAAGAATAAAAAAAACACCATAGTTAGAGCATGAAGCTTTCGAAGATCCGGGCTCAGGAATGCTCTTTACAGCTCCCAAAAGTGTTGTTTCAGGCCCATTTCTCACTCTTTGTTTTTTTTTATATTTTCAATTTATTTATTTCATATTTATTTTACTAACCAAATAATTAATCTTCTTTTCATCAAAAAAACCCAAAAATATTTTATGTCCAATTAAATTTTAGAATTTTATTTTTTATTAATAAATATTAATTAATTTAATTAGGATATTAATGTTAGATAACTTTAAATGATTTTTACAAATATTTAAAATTAATTAGAAATCAATAGGTTTTTAACACTAATTTAATCATTTTATTTTCTTTCCTAAATTAACAAAACTCCAAAAATATTTCATTTAATATTTTTCATTAATTAATTTATTTAATAATTAATTTAGCATTTAATTTTTAGGACTTAATTTCTTTTCTTAAAAAAAAAACAATAAAACATTTTCTTTATCAAATTAAATTCTAACTTTTATTTTTTTAATAAATATTAATTAATTGATTTAGAATTTTAATTAGAATAACTTTCACATTTTTGTAAAATAATTAAAATTAACTTAGACATAATTAGGTTTTTATTAACATTGATTAATTTTATTTTATTTCT